>OMKZ01054822.1:7696-22769 GCA_900302535.1 Neoniphon sammara | reverse complement strand
TCTCTCTCTCTCTCTCTCTCTCTCTCTCTCTCTCTCTCTCTCTCTCTCTCTCTCTCTCTCTCTCTCTTCCTGTCTCCCTGTGGATCTCATCAGACTTCATTACCCAGTCAGAAGCTCAGGATTAAACAGCAGCTGTGTTGTGTTTCTTTGCACTGTGGCAACTCTGCCATATTCTGTCCCCGTTCAATACCTGACCATGCCTTCTTCCCCGCTCCCATCCTTCACACAGACAGAAGCCAAACCTCATTGTCTTGGACCTAGCTCTCGTGGACTTGGCCAAGGCTTTTCTCCATTCAGTCAAAGTCTCAAAGTCCAGAGTCAAATAGTGTGAAGTCCAGGACATTGGCATTCAGCCCGACATCACCTTGTCAGGAGCTTGAATTATAAGGTCTGGGTGCAGCTCTGAGATATTGAACATCAAAGATTTGACATTCCAGCTGGCAGATCTATATTTTGAAATCTCTGATTATAGCTCAGCCAGGCTTTCACCACATTGGTACTTAAAATGCAAAATATCAAAATCCTTGGGCAGTTAAGAGATTGGATTTCTTAAGAGGACACAAACAGAAAGCTGGCTGACTGACTGAAAGGGTAAACTGTATGAATATGATTTAATGATACATTTTAATTATCATCTCAGATTGAAGACCAGATTGTCTCAGATGAAATCAGTTTTGGTTGTGATTGGTCTGAATTTAGGTGGTCAGGTAACATGCATCATTTCAGTCCGCGATCTGATTGGCCGATCACATTGGGAAGACATCGGCAGTCGGAACAGGACCCATCAAAACTTGGATTTTAATGCCATATTGAAGTTATCATTACATCCCAACTTAGCAAAATTTTCTCAGACTTTCCAAATTCATCATCCGATTTCGAATTGCAGGAATGTGCAGAATATCAAATAACACGTGAAAGCAGTGAGAGAAAGGGGGTGAGCCAAATAGATGCCTGAACTCTCCAGCAGACTCTCTCTCTCTCTGAAAGGAGAGTTTACTGGACATTTTGATGCCAATGACAGATGACGCTGTCAAACAGAGTGACAGTGAGGAGAGGGCGGCACTGGGGGGGAGAGAAGTCTGTGTGTGTGGGAGTGTGTGTTGCAGTGACAGTTGCTATGCTGATAAAGATGCTGCCCTTCAGCCTTTTGTGGAGAACACTGTGACCTATTGCTTACACACATACACACACATGCATAATTCTTTATATATTTTTATTTGAATCCGTCAGTCTAATAAACATGCATGACCAGTGAGATTTTTGTGTGCACCCGCTGTCCCCCATTGTGTAATCCGTGAGAAGTGTGAATGTTACACTTCACCCAGAAGTGCATAACTTCTGTTGTAAATTTTAGATGTACACCACAGCCACTTTTTAGCAAGATTTAGCAACTTTTCTGACGGCCCCACCCACCCAAAGAACTATTTCTCACAACAGACTAGCAACAAATCTTGAGGAACAAAGCTGATGTGCTGACTCCTAAACCATTTGTCGCTGACTCATAAAGCATCTCAGTGCCGGTGCCGATATGTGTCAGTATGGATTACTTGCTTCTCCAGTCTAAAGCGGTCTGATCATGGCATAGTCCTCTCTTTTTGCTAAGAATGGTTTGGCAAATATATTAATACGTATATGAATTATAAGTCATCTGTCACCTTCTTGCAACTTAGCAGCCAATAGCTACTCTCCTCCGAAGAGAGTTAGCAACACTGTCTGAAACCACTGAGGAGTGTTGAAAATGACATCACTTTATTTCCCACGGTGCTGTCAAGAAAAAGGATCAGGTCAGTCAGTCAGACACTCCCATGTGCCTCCATACCTGTGTACTTTCAAACTAAAACAGTTTATGGCACTTGAAAAATAATGTCATTATCTGAGGGTCAAAATAAAAGTTTGTCTAGCTCACGGATTTAAGAATTTAAGATCACAATTCACCACCCTGTCTGATGGATTGAGGCTGATATTTACACTTGTAAATTGTGTGGTGAAATAGTTTTTAATCTGGCTAGCTGTAGCTCATAAGACCTTCAAAGAGCTGTTTGACTGTACATACCTTGCTCTTGTCTCTGTCTGTGGTCCTGAGTTTTGTCAGCTAGGTTGAGGTCATTGCAGCGTTATCCTTCAAATGTATATTCCAGTAGACGTTTCCATCTGTGAAGCTAAACGCTCCAGTTTGCCTCTCGTCCGCACACGCAGCAGGACAGCAATTAGCCTCCCTTCCTACCCCACCAGGCAAGGTCCAGCGCTTTTTGGCTGACATTGAACCCTCATCCAGCTTGGTGTGGGATATGGACGGAGTATGTGAATGTGTATTTGTAACCAGACTGCATCACCGCCCAGTCTGTCTGACTTTATTTGCTATCTTAAAGCTCTTATCCGATCTCTGAGGCATCTCCCACCAGATTCTGATAGAAGTGACGTCTCTGGCAGCCAGGATGGCTCTCTGCACAAATGGCTTCGCTCAGCAGAAAAAGCCTCTTTGACACCGTTTCTACCCCTTCTTTACTGGAGGTGCTTGAGAACATAAAGTGAAAGTAGATGAGTTGGTGTGAGTGTACTTAAAGTCTGGCCATGATTGATTTATGGCAGTGTGTACTAAAATGAGTAGAGAGGCACGCATTTGCTATGGTGAGAATGACTAGGAAGTCACAAGATTTTGCTGTGTTTAGCTTTACATAGATCATTTGTTCTTGCAAATTGACAGATTTCATGCCCTTCAGTCTCTATCCCTTTGAGAAAGGGACACCAGCTGTGTACCCAGTAAAAATAAATATAAATAAAAAATAAAAAGCCCATCCTTACCTGAAAAAAATCGCAGTGTGCTTTTCTTCAAAAATGGTAACTGGTGCAAAGAAGGCTTTTGATGCCTGCGTGGAATTGAGGCTCAGTAGGTATGTGTGTGTTTGTGGGGTTTGTGATGTGTGAGTGAGCAGAAAGCTTGAACTTCCACTGACTTTCTATTAGCTCGAATTTTTAGTCTGTGGAAAAATAAACAGGCTTCATGTGTGTGAGGCAGAATCTAGTGTAGGCTGGACGGTTTCATCAGTGGTGCTAAATCGCATTCAACTGCTTGGTGCTTCTAGGATTTATGAACAGCTAAAGTGTTGAATGTTTGCAAAGCGTTAGTTTGTTAGTGTTGTGCAGCGTACCAGAAGTATGATGAATTCTTATTTGAGAGGCTGCTTTTATGGCTTTTGAAGCTTTATATGCTTCAAAAGACTTCACTGTTCCTCTGCTAATTTATAAGGAGCCTAGAAAAGGGTGAAGTACATCAGTCAATGAGTTAAAGTTGGTCTTGAGTGCTCTTATATGGTCTAGTGGGATTTTCTGTTGCTATAGATTCATTTTGTGCTATGAATATCTCAATGACGAGGTCTTTCCCTCTTGCTTGAATATGGCGGTAGATGAGAATCCTGCTTCGATTTGTTCTCCCATTTCTCTCAGTTGTTGCCTCCCTCGGTGGAGTCTGCTGAGGGGGCAGAGGAGCAGAGGGAGTACGGAGGAGAGAGAGAGGAGAGGGATGTGCAGGAATTGATCACAATAGAGACGAATTCAATACAACAGAACTCACTGGCTGCATTTCCTCTACTCTCCTTTAGAAATGTCAAACTCCCACACGAGCCTCGACTATCTCTCTTTCTCTCTCACCTTCTCCCTTTGTCTCTTTCTCTCACACACCCACCCACACACACACACACACCCCACTTTCTGCTAGCACTGGGCTTCTGTGGCACAAAATGATCTGCCTACACACTCTCTCTCCTACTCACACAATGCCTGAGAGTGCCCAAAGCGCGCTGAGCAATAATGGGATACAGGTTCTACCTTTTATGGTTTGAAAATCACTATTATCGCACTCATCTTTACCATTTAGCCTGTCATCACTGCCGTCTTACTCCACCAAAAGCCGCTCTATTCAATTTGCCCCTATTTTCTTTTGTGGGTTATAGTCCTAAGAGCATGGTGTTAAGTGCCTTTTGAATTTGACTGTTTTTAATATTACCTGAACAAGGTTAGAAATTTAGCAGAGCAGTTTGTAACACTCTGTGTTATTCAGAAAAGACAAGGTGTTGAAATTCTGCTCACTGGGCCTTCATGTCTGACATGTTTGTCGTTCTCTCTCTCTCCCATCTTTTTCTTCCAGATGTGGCAAATGGCAGTTCTGGCTACCGGCCGCCCCCCAGGACCAAGGAGGTCGTCATCAATGGCCAGACGGTCAAGCTGAAGTACTGTTTCACCTGCAAAATCTTCAGGCCACCACGCGCCTCCCACTGCAGCCTCTGTGACAACTGTGTGGGTGAGTGAAAAAGTAATTCTCTGGGTGTGACTGTATGTAGTATTGAAACAGTTGTTTGTGCCAGTATTCAATACCAATTAATCATTACTGTATTAATTTTGACACTCAATGTATAATTACCGCAAACAAAGCCGATCGGCAAGAATTTTGGCAGTTTGTACCTGCCATTGGCAGGAAATCTGTTGTTATTTCTTTATGGCACAAAACAGGAAGAGGCTGCTGTTCTTCTGACACAAAAGAAGCTGTGAAGCTTTCAGAGTTTCTCACGATGCAGATGGTGGAATGAGCAAAAGGACTCGTGTTTGCGTGTTTGTCTTATTCGCTTCAGTGAAGTGAAAGAGAAAACAAAACGCTGAGTGATGATAGGAACTGTGAGAAGAGGCAACATCCTCTCTGTGACAGGAAGCAACAGGGATTGTGGGAACTCTCTTCTTCAAAGTCTTGATATTGAGAAACACTAGCACTAAGAGCACTACTGGTTTTGATTGACACTCCCAGTCATCTTGACCCTGGTCCCATGTGTTTTTAGTATTGCACTTAATAGTGTTTGACATGTAAAATTTGTTGTGAACAGTTTCTAAATGTTTAATTTTGTCATGTTGTTAAATTTGAGTTTAAGTTTTATTTTGCCATTTCGTTGGCAAAATAATAAATCTGTATAACCTTATTACTGCATGTAGACCCAATTGAAAATATGAATTTCTTATCTCATGAAGAAAAATAACTGCTTTTGGTAAGCATGCATGGATCTTAATCCTTAGTTCTGGCATGTCTGCCCCCCACAGCAGATACCAAATATGTGCAGCGGATGAAGTTTAGCTCTGTTTTGCAAACAATCAAGGCTATATTTGGGCACAGAGGCCAAGCTAAATGTGTACTTTGTGATGCATACCTTTGAGAATCTCTTTGGGATTTATGCTAAGATGGATTGGCATCCACATGGGTGAGAGGGGGAGGGAGGTGGTTGTGGGGAGGAGAACAACAGAAAGAAAGAAGAGGAAGCGCAGCAGCAGAATGGCTGAGTTTTGCCAGTGCACTGTTAGAACCACATGCTGTCTCTCTGGAGATAAAGTGAAGAGCGCAGCCAGGCGATTACTGAGACAGAGAAACAGAGATACAGAGACCTGTGTCGTCCTTCACAGTCCCCGGGGGTTTATCCTCAGCTTATTCACCAGGGAAGAGTCTCTGTGTGAACGTGCCTTTATTGTTCAGAACGGGAGCTGATTGAAAACCTGAGACAAACACGAGGAAGTAGTGAACACACAGGAAGGAAGATGAAGAGCCAGGATTCAGGAGGGAGGTAGATACGCACTGACTGACAGGCAGGATGACAGACTGGCAGATGAATAGGAGGACAGGAGGCTATATTTACACTTGTGGTTTCAATTAATAATTTATCATTTGATCGCTCCCTGATGCATTAAATGACAGGTTTGAGTGCACAAAAATATATTTTCTCACGATTTATCTGAGCCGTCAAACACACAAAAGGAAATTTTCAGGTTTGCATTGTGTTCATGATATCCAGCCCCAATGCATATACATGCAAGGTAAAAAAGGAAGACTAGCCTGTCATCTGCATGCCAGCTAATGGGGATCCTAAGAAATTAACAATCAGAAGAGATGGAGAAGGAAACCAGGAAACAGTAATGCAGACACAGGTTCAAATGAATTTACTGACAGGAGATGCACTGCAGACATTTTCAGGCCTTGTGTAAACATACAGCAGTATGTGATCTCATAAAATCCAAACGCTTAATCGTCAGACCTCAAAAATCATGTTTATATGACAAGTGTAATCATTGCCCGAGGCAGATGGGAGGAAATGAAGAATGAGAAACAGACACATAGTTGGACGGTCCGCCCTGCAGGTGGGTGGGAGTGATAAATTGTCAGTTGTAACTGTTGTCTGTTACTTAAAAATGTCTTCCCAGTCTGCTCTAAAAGCTCCAAGTTTCCAGCCAACATGGCTGTTTATGAAATCTGGAGTCAGAGTCAGTCCAGGGTTCAGGGTGCAACCCCAGTTTGGCTGCAGCTTCTGATCTGGGATGTTATTGGTTTAAGTTGTCAGGTCATTAGCAATAGGAAATAAGAAGCTAAACTGGACTTCACTGTTGGGGGGGAAAAAACGACACCATGAGGCAAGTATAATAACCGAAATCAAACCACCGAGTTTCTGTTAGATCTTTCTAATGGACAAAACTGGATATGTGTCCAGTCACCCTAAATTTGCGGTCTCATCTGTAATGATCGGTAATAGTCACAGAATAGATTGCTGCTTGGTCTTGGAACTGAAAACTGTAATCATATTGGCAGTGAAAAAGTGATATGAGTGCCTCCCCTGTGTCTCTCTCCACCTCTGCTGCTGTGAACGCCAGGGGGCTAACAAGCTTTTAAATAAGTTACCAGCCATGTGAGGGAGTCAGTAGAGCTTCCCTGGTGGGCTTGGAGGACAGTAATATGGTGAAGTCACTCCTTTTGAAGAGGGATATCCACCTGGGTGGTATAGGGGAAACACGTCAGAGCGCAGGTGTATGAAACACACACACATACTCCTTTGTGTTTTTTAATATTTCTCTCCCTGCTTCCACTACAATATGCACAGCAGAACATGGTCGTCTGACTGTTTCTACATAAATGCTGATTATAGATGAAAGAGGTCCCAGCATTGTAAATAGTGTTGCTTGTTTGAGTCAGGGACTGAGGTCTGGGAGTTAGCTAGTAATTTTAGCGATATTTTAAGTTCTGCTCAGTTGTTTTGCGAGATGTTTCATTAAAGAGTGCTGAAACTTTAATGATCCCCATGGGCAAATCAGGTAATTGCATCAGCAAGTAGTAACAGCATGCAGCCAAAGATGAATAGCTTATAACTAAGAATATGCCAAATGGGGTTATAAAAACTCAAATAGACATTTCTAACAGTTAGATACAGTAAGTGTGCCTGTATTAATGAAATCAGGGTTGACAGGATATGAACAATAGCAGAAGTGATGTCCAAAGCATCACTTTTTTTATTTTATTAAGTAATAATAGCAAAGTATTTATGCAGTGTATAACAATGAACGGCATATGAGGGAGAAAAATATCACAAGTGTCTCCTGTCCTCACCTCTCCTTTCTTAATATTGTAGTCCACTTAATATCTGATCACTGTTGTAGGCCCGTCTGTTAATCTGATTTCAGTAGCAGTAGGTGTGCAACATGAGCTGTCAGTCTTCCCGTATCAGTTATATCCCTCTCTTCTCTGGCTGGAAAGTGCTTTTCCCCACCACCTTGCAACCAAGCTCCCATTAACGCAGAGGGAAGCAGGTCATCTCGCATCACATCACATATAATGACTTTGATTAATTAGTCAAGTAGCTACCGCCGTGCGCAGCTAGCAGTCACCGCTCACAGTTCGGGTTATGGAGTTAGGGCTGATTTAATAACCATACTAACCACAGGCCCCCCCACTCCTGGAATAATCCACAAAATGGTTGGTATGATAGAGCTGCTCTCAGAGACTTTGAACACAATGCCAGTCACTGATATGCATCTAAAAGCATTGCACCTGAAATTTCAGATGTAGCCGAACGCATCAAAATCCATGTTTTGTGTTTTGATTAAGTTGCAGCGCTCTAGTTCAAAATATATCTGAATTCCAGACATTGTGTGCACTCGGGACCTCTGCTCCAAAGAGGATGGGATGAATAAGCTTTCTCTGTACTGTACAATAAAGCTTTGTTCGCTTCCGCAAAGTTGCACTCTCACCAAGGTGGCTGACAGGCTCGTGTCAGTGTTAACACGTTGGAAAGCCCCAGACACTGTCAGCTGCACGACATCTGTGGAAGACACGCGGCAGGCCGGGAAAACTTCCACTTTAGAGCAATCCACCTCAGCCTTAATGCCTATATCTCTTCATTTACAATTCCTGAAGCGTCCTCAGACAGTCTCAAATTGAGGTCTCACTGGAGGCGGGTTATCTGATGACCTGGTGAAGTGTTTCCTTCACCTTCTCAACTTCACACAGTCCCACAGTGACAATGGGAGTTTTTATAGCTGTACTCAGATATTTAAGGCAACCAGCAACTCTTAATAGCTAGTTTATAGAAGTCAATAGTTTGCACTTAGTGAGAAACAAGACTCAGAGGGGCTATTTCCTTTTCCTGTGATTTCACATCTCAGGTTGGTTGATACTGGATTCTGTTGCGATCACAGCTCTGAACTCATAGGCCTGTGTGTGTATGTGTAGAGGGTGGAAAATAAGAGCATATACCAGTGTGTCAGATGGGTGAAGCAGCTCAGTGTGTGTGTGTGTGCATGGTGCAAAACAGCCCAGGCGTAGCATGCTGGTATCTTTGACCGAAACCATTTGTGTTTTCCCTGTTAGATTTAAGCACTACTTTGTATTGATTTCTGTGTGGTTACCACCATTTGTATCTTTGGTGCTCAAAGGCTCCACTACTCTCTGTATTCAGAGTACAACAGTTGATGTATCACCTCCACTTTGTATCTCTCTCTCTCTCTCTCTCTCTCTCTCTCTCCATGCAGAGCGTTTCGACCACCACTGTCCCTGGGTGGGAAACTGCGTGGGAAGGAGGAACTACCGTTTCTTCTACATGTTCATCCTCTCCCTTTCCTTCCTCACCATCTTCATCTTCGCCTTCGTCATCACACACGTCATTTTAAGTAAGTAGTAGGGAAAATATGCACGTGCTCGGGCATGGCATACACTCACACAGACACACACACACCTCCCTGCAGTGGTCTTTGTGTATTTGCAGCCAGCAGGTTGTAAGTGGGCGTTGTGAGAAGCTGCAGCAATCTGGCTTGTTACCATGTTTCCTGCTGGGAGCAGGCAGTGGACTGTTGGGCTCACTGCACCACCGTGTGTGTGCTTCCAAGTGTGTGTGCTTGCAAATGACAGTGGGCGGACGAACACTGCACCGGAGGAAGAAAGACAGCCCCAAATTAGCTGCTAGAAAATTCTAGCGCTGATGGATATTCCTCCTTCTCAGGCCTTCTTCTTCTGTCTTTCTTTGATTTTTAACTGTGCAGCGCGGCTTTTGTGAGAGTCTGAATGCAGTTTGATTCGGCGACAGGGCATCATGGCAACTTGAAGTCTTTGATTTAAAGTTTGTTCTGTCTACAGGGCACAGACCAAGACAGAAAATCAGTGTGTCTTTCTTCACTTTTCGTTTTGAATGCATGCCAGAGCTGGAACCCCCAATCAAAGGGGGTTCCAGCTCTCAAGTGTTTACTTTGGATGCTGTACTCTCACTTTTTTTTTTTTCCTTGTTCCCTGTATCATTTCTCCCATTTACCACTGATTCAAAATGAGCGTGACTCTCCGATATCTGTTGCCAGTCTGTTGAATTCTGTGCAGCTGTTAAGAAAAAGGCAGAATAGCTCATCAGTGTGGATGATCGGAGCCACACAGATCAGTATGTCTCCCCCAGCCATGTGGAGTTGGCCTCCACAAACCTTTTGGATTGAGCTGTCTCTCTCTCTCTCTCTCTCTCTCTCTCTTCTTGGCTCCATCCTCCTCATCACAGATGGTTGTGAAATTGCAATGGCAATTAAAGTGGGCACACTGTCAATCTGAGTTCATCTCACTGACAGGGGCCCTTAGCAGGTAATGGCTCCAGTGTGTGTGATACCCAATATCTGGTACAAGCTTCTGCATTCAAGGGGTGTTGCTGAATGGTGATACGCACCATTGTGTGAGTAAGCGTGTACGCCGAGACGAACACAAATGTACAGTGGGCTAATGGAAACTCTGCCTTTTCTCTGTCCACAGGCTCCCATCGAAATGGGTTCCTCAAAGCACTCAAAGAGAGTCCTGCCAGATATCCTTTCACTGAAGTCTGTCTTGTGGCGTGCATGTGTGTGTTTGTTTGTGGCTTTTGTCTCCTTTTACGTCCTTGGCTCCTTATCCACTCACCCTCCCTGTAATACCGGTCATGGATGCTTTTGGGCCCAATACTGCTATTAGTTTTCAGCAGAAATTCCAGTTTTTCTGTTTTGTTTTCTTTCTTCTGAATTCTTTGCGCCGCCATGATCCATTTCCTACCTTTCTGCCTGCTTCACCGACACCCTCATCTTGCACGAACACACAGACAGACGAACTTGCATGGCAAGGGCTCATGGGTCAGAATTCACTCAGAGGACATGTATTTTTGTTTTGTTTTGTTTTGTTTTTTTTTTTGTTTTCCCCCTCCAAGCTTTTTCATCCATTGCTCTGGTCATTTTCTGCACAATTACAGTACTCGCATGACTGCTCTGTGCCTGATTGGTCCTGTTCTATCAGGCTTACACAGCACGCAAGGCGGCTCCCCTCTCTGTCTCTGTCCATTGATTCAATCTTTCTTTGATTTCATCTCACTATAACTTTCCCCCCTCCCTGTGTGGCAGTGATGTGTGAGCAGGATTTGATATCTCTCTGCGTGTGTGTGAGTGCATCTGTGTGATAGATGCCAAATGTGTGCAAGACGTCTTAAGCTACAGCTGTTACAAATAAACAGTAAATCAGCTTTTTGTCTCAACACAGCATCAATGAAAATCACTTCGGCTGTGCTAAATCCATGCTAGTCACAACCTTATATTTTGACATTTTAGTAATGTTCAGAGTCGTGCTGCTTAATCTGAGCTTTTAGCTATAAAACCTGGCAGTTGAGGTAGGAGGCGGTCAAACTACATCGCTGTTTTAATGTCACCTCCTCGACAGACTATTTCTCTGAGTCACAAATCAAGTTGAAAGCACGGAGCAGTATCTCTCTCTCTCTTTCCCCCTCTCTCTCTTCCTCTTTTTCTTTCTCCGTTACTCCTGTATAGGAGTGCGTGGCGAGCCAAGCTGATAACAGTGCCAGTGTCCTACAGAGCTTTAATAAAGGGGAATTAGAGTCGATAGCATCTCGGCAGTCGTTTGTACGAGGTGAATGATGACATGTTTTGTCCTCGCTAAGAAGGGAGAGATTGTGACCAGAGAAAAAGAAGAGGTGGATTAGGAGAGAGAAAAAAGCGGAGAGCGAGGGCATTTGTTGCTGTTCGGCAGACCAGTGAATGGGGGTCCCATGTGAGGGCACCAGACTCTTTTCGCCCATCTCTCACATGCTTATTTTTGTGTTTTGTTTGTAATGTTATGCGGCCCTAATGAAGGATCGCTACGTCGTTCCTAAATAAACAAAGCATGTCAATAACAGGTTTACAGTGATGCTAGGGTTCTTTATTGCATGTTTTCTGTTATGTTGTTTTATTTTTCTGTGGTATTTCTACAGTATCCTTCTAAACTTTGTTATGCACTTACTAGTTCTTTTTCTTGAGGTTGGACTGATGCCTCTTGTGCAGTATTTGTAGCTGTTCTCTCTCTCATTCATATGGAGCAGAGAAAATGAACAGTGTTGTCTTCGGTGTTTTGCAGTCCGGCCCAAATAAGCTGATAACTAGGAGGCATTGGCAAGAGGAGGACAACCCCTCAGGCTGTTGGTCGATAGGCTGGCTGCTGGAGGGGCTCCATTCATTCTCTGTCCACTCTGTACGTGTGTGTGTGTGTGTGTGTGTGTGTGTGTGTGTGCGCGCGCTCGCTCCAGTGTTACTGCCTGCTTCGCTGAATGAAATGCTAGATGAAATTAAACATGCATGGGCGCCAGATGTTCCTTGACTCGTGTCACTGTGCTGGAGGTGGTGGTGTGTTTCTTCTCTGTCTGGTCCATAGTGGGCCTCTCAGGCTTCCATACCTACCTGATCAGCTCCAACCAGACCACCAATGAAGATGTGAGTACAGACACACACACAAACACACACACACGTATACCGACACATGCAAGATCCACATATGTAAAGCATAAAGCATCTGACAGGATTTGCCCTGATTTCTTTAAGTTATCTTTTGTAATCCATATGCTACACCTCCCTGCGTCTCTCTCTGTCTCTCTCTCGCCTCTCTCACTCACACACACACACACAGTCTCAGTACTGTCTGATTTCTATTCTGAACTTAAGTAGATACAGGAGAGTGAAAGCTGTACCTCAGTAGGTAGAGGAGGCAACAGAATTGACTCCAACAAAACTCGAGCCAGCTTCAGAAAACTTGAGCATGAAATGTGCAGATAGATTCAGCTTTCTCTCCTCTCTCCCTCCCTGTCCCCTCCTCCCCGTGTCCGATGCATGCTGCTGCTCTCATGCACATTACATCACTGGCTGACAGTGATCAGGCTTCAACAGGGACAGTTAGTTGGCTAGAGCAGTGGTTTTCAGTCTTTACTGAAAGGTTAGACTGTCCGACTATGGAAGACAACCCGAATCATCTGTATCATATTGTATTTTATCCAGCTTTGACCGGGTCTGATCACTGGAACCACGACATCATGCAGCAATAAACACTGTGTCTGTGATGCCATTTCAAAATCAAACCAGATATGCATCGGTTAGATTCAGGATGTTTCTGTTGAATTGAAACAGGCCTACATTAACCATTAGCTTCCTGCTGATAGCTCAGTTTTCACCCACACCTCCAGCGCTGGTAGTGGAACGCTTGTTGTGGCTTTCTCTCCTCAGTGGTTTGCGGATTCAGAAGCGGGTTGTTTGTAACCCAGTTTTTCTCCAGCTTGACATAATTTCACACAGATTGACACAAGATATGCTCAGCCTTTTCCCTGGCTTAGACACTCTGTGTAAAGACAGCTTATATTAGACTATGAATAAAATGTATTGGAAATCTTAAAATTTCACGGCACACTTGACGTTGCTGCACCCCAACCTCTGGGTTATAGTGTGACGCCAAGATTGTGGGTTTTACAGGCTATAGATGTATTGAGCAATGGATTAGGCTCAATGAGTAAAGCATAATAATCTCTATTTTTTGTCAGTCTCCCTGTCACATGCTTGAGATGCTTATCTATATGTTCAATAACTGTGTCTGATGATGTTAAATTGTGATCTCCTCCAGATTAAAGGTTCATGGTCTTCTAAAAGAGGGAAGGACAACTATAACCCCTACAGCCATGGCAACATATTCACCAACTGCTGTGCAGCGCTGTGTGGACCTCTGCCACCGAGGTATGGAAGCTGTGAATGTTTATTTCTTTAGTCATCCACGCGGTCCCAGATTCCCAGATGATGACGTATGAGCCAGAATCACTCACTGCTATTCTTCTAATGAGAAAACTCATCCAGTGATTTTTCATCTTCACTGTAATAATCCACAGCACCTGTTTTCCCCCATTGTAATTTCCTGTTTTGTCCGAGGGCTAAATTAGAACTGTTAGCCAAGGCTCCTTTTGATGTGGGGAAGCTGCTTTGAAATAAGCCCGCCTGCAGCCTTTTCGCTATACATAGCTGCTAAGATACTGCAAGAGCGGAAAGGATTTCAAGCCCGTTTTAACCGAATCCAAGATCAAAGTTTTGGTAGATAATGTTAGATTTCACACTTGTGCTGTTCGTATGAAATCAACGCGAATGCAGGCCGACTGTCGCAGCTACACTCTCATGTCCACATGTGACTGTAAATGGCAGGGTTACACATTTCCCCTCAACTTTTGTTCTTTAGCTTCTGCATTTTGCCCGACAGTTCTGAATCACTTAACTGTGAAACCATAGCTATCGTCTCCCTCGACTTAAAATCTCTCTTTGTTTCAGACTCTAAATGCTCTACATGTCTTCCATCATGTTCTTGCTGGTGTCTCAGTGGTTAGAAACGTGTTTCTTCATGCCCACTGGGCCTAGATACCCACTATCTGCTCTTATCTTTACTGGCCACTCTGCCCACTTTGAGTAGGCAACAACACTGATGCTGTCAAGTCTCATGGGGCTCACAGCCTTTTAACTGGAAGCCCTGACACTTGCTTAATGGTAAAATACACAGAGAAGGATAGAGGCAAACAAACACGGACACACATTCTCCAATTTAGCACACGCCCGCAGCCTCCTCTCAATTACAGCACACACACACAGAAACACGCGCTCAGGCCGAGTGGAAGAAGAGCAGTGATGGAGGCGTTTAGCGGCAGCCTGTCGATGTGTTTGGCTGCATCGTGCCCTGGCCATCACAGAAACATTACTCACCAGTAATGACTCCAGTGGGCTGCAGAGGAAAATCCTCGACGCACAGGTGGCTGCCATCTGGGCGTGTGTGTATCTGTGTATATCTGTGTGTGTGTGTGTGTGTGTGTGTGTGTGTGTGTCTGTGTGTGGCCAGCCACAGGCTGTCCACAGCTGGGTCCACCAATGAGGAAGGAATGTTTCACCTCAGCCTAGGACTATGCAAACAACACTGTCTCTCTCTCTCACACACACACACACACGCACACGCAGACAAAAACCCCTTGCAGTTCACTCCCTGCTGAGACCTTGACTCACCATAATTCCTAATGAATCAAACCACTTGTTTTTGTGCAGAAAAAACTCGTTTCCTCATAACCGCAGACGTTCCAGTGTTCATCACTAGGGATCCACTGGCAGCATTTTTAGGGCCTTTCCCAGTTGATGAATCTTTTTTTTAAAGCCTGGCATGCTGATATCGATCCCAGAACTGATTTTCTTCAGTTTTATGTAATTAACAACCTTTAATCAAACTTTTAAACTTTATTTTATTACAGTTACAAGTTTCTCCATACATAACACATTGAAACAAATATTCTTTTCCAAATAAAACCAAAGTGCAAACTCTTAACAATAACTGCATTAAAAAAATCGACAGCCCTCAGAAATAATATATCTGCAATGAAATGAACTGCAGTATATTACGTGTGTGTGTGTGTGTGTGTGTTCTTTTTTTCTGTTTGTTTTTTTTTTTTTTTTT
>OMKZ01054818.1:10566-22396 GCA_900302535.1 Neoniphon sammara | reverse complement strand
TGCAAGGACATACATGCACCCAAAGACTACCTGTTCATACAAGCATGTGAGCAGGTATGTGTATGAATATGTTTGTGTGTGTGTGTGTGTGTGTGTGTGTGTGTGTGTGTGTGTGTGTGTGTGTGTGTGTGTGTGTGTGTGTGTGTGTGTGCCGGAGTGAATGGGCCCAGTCAGGAACACACAGTCCTCCAGGATGCAGGCTGAGACTTTCCTTTGGCTCTGAGTCAGTGCAAACACCTTCCACCAACTCCAACACACTGCTCTGGGCTGTCTCAACCTGGCCTCCATCATGCTGGATGTTTACTAGCACACACACACACACACACACACACACACGCTCCTCATCACTGCCTAAGCCTCACTCTGATGGAAGGGTTCCTAAGCAATAACTGTGATTTCAGTGTGAGATTTTAATCCGTTTAGGCGAATCTAAATTCAATAATGAAAGGAGCCCTTTCCAAATCACTCTATGTCTATTTTGAGAGGAAAATCTCTTAAAAAAAAAGGAAAGATCCACTCAAAAATGACGGCATTTTGTTGGCAAAAGTGGAAATATAGCTAATAACTCTATATTTATGACATTTCAGATTAGCGTGTACATCAATCACTTGTTAAACGGAGAGTGTCAGCAGTTTTCGGAGCAGTGCTGAAACTCAAAACGTTTGCTGTGTTTCTAAAGCTCGGCATGGCTTTTGCAGCTCGGTACATTTCTGAAGTTTTGCACTCTTTACAGCACCGCGGGGTCCTTTAGGTGTTCTGATCATGTTCGCTTAGCTGTTTCACCATCCAAGCTCAGACTAAAGGGTGATTATACTTTTACCAATTCAGACTGAGACTGTGAAACAGCCTTCCTAAAAGTGTTCTGGGTTACTAGAATCCATTGCCATTTTAAAAAATTGATTAAAGAGCTTAAAGTTTTACTTCTACCTTTCAGTGTGACTGATGTGTTTTGCCTTCTTTATTCAGTGTTTTTTTCTGATAGGTCTTTTTTCTTTTACTATTTTTTTTTTGTCAATTCATCTTGTTTTTCAGTCTGTCACCGTTTTCGTTTAACCTTGTGAAGCACTTTCCAACAAAGTGTTTTGTGTTTAAGGTGATTTAGAAATAGCGCTAACTTGATATGACTTTGCCTGACACCTCATTTTGGAATGGAACTCTGTCAACTCAAGTGCAACAAGTGTATTTCTTGCCTGTGTATTCTTAAAGGTTCTACATGTAGTATTTCAACATCTTTGCCACATTCATCTTGAGACGTTACTATAATTACCGTAAACAAATGAGAGCGTTGCCAAGAAGATAAACAGGCTCTATCGGCCTCTGCACTGCAATTTACATTGTGAGCTACAGGGGCGGATTTGGAGGGAAACCAGCTAAACAGAGCAAACAGACTTTGGGTTGGTTTGAGTTTTATCAAAGGAAAACTCCCAAAAGGAAAACAAAATACGCTTTTTCCAACTCACCCAGACTGAGATAAGATGTTCGATACCATTTTCACCTCTGTACGTCCACTGGTTCGGTTCCTATGGTTAGCATTTCATGTTAGCTTAGCATAAAGACTTGAAGTCTACAGGAGTCATTAGCCTAGCTCCGTCAAAGTGAAAAAATAAACCTTACAGCAACTCTGAAGCTGTCTTATCAACCCAGTGTATCATATGTATTTGGAATGCACATCTTGGGATCTTTAAAAAACAACAACAAAAAAATGAGGGTCTTTTTAAGAGAAGTTAGATGATAAGAACTATAACTGTTGAACTGTTGTGTGTTCAGCAGTTATAGTACCTACAATCTAACTTCTCCTAAAACGACTCTTGTTTTTGAAAAAAATTCCAAGAAGTGTATGTATCATGTGTATTTTAAATACACGTGATACACTGTGTAAATAAGACAGCTTCGGAGTTGCTGCAAGGTTTATTTTATCTTTGATAGAGCTAGGCTAATGACTCCTGTAGACTTTATGCTAAGCTAACATGAATTGTTAATCATAGGAACCAAACCAGTGGACGTACAGAGGTGAAAAAGGTATCGAACATCTTATCTCAGTCTGGGTGAGTCAGAAAAAGGGTATTTTGTTTTCCTTTTGGGAGTTTTCCTTTAATAAAACTCAAACCAACCCAAAGTCTTTTTGGCACCAATGAAACTTTACTTTTTTTTTTTTTTTTTTTTTTAAGATTTTGGCATTTCTGCTTGGACAGTGACAGCAGACAGAGCGAGTCAGGAAAGACAGGGCAGAGACAGAGGGGAATGACATGCAGCAAAGGTCCCAGGCCGCCACAACAAAAACTTAGCCTTATCAGTATGTGGAGCGTATTCTACCAGGTGAGTCACCAGGGAAGGAGACTTTAAAAACAATTTAAAAAAAGATTTAAAGAATGACATTCTGAGTTAAACACGTCGTTTTTTTTTTGTTTTGTTTTGTTTTGTTTTGTTTTCCAGAGCTGATGAAGGAAGTAGCTAACGAGTGAACCATCTTGCATCCTTCCCATCTCTGCTGACAGCTGTATATGTGCAGGACGTACAGATTGGGCAGCAACAGAGTGAACTTAGAGCTGAACTGAACACGACTAGAAGCCAGCCACTGCCTCCATCTGGATTATGGTCTCCTCTGTTTACACTAAGCATCAAAATACCACAATTAATATGATGCTTTAAAATGCTACATGGCACGCTGTTAAAAATGATGTCATTTTCATCACATCCATGTGTCAGGTCTGGGCCGACACAGAGCTTCATTGCTTTTCAATATGGCACGTGTCAATAACAAAATGTTTTGAGCCAATGTGTGTTCTTGATTTCATTATCTTGTGCTGAAAGTGACACCACACATGTCCCTGACTAGACACATGGACGTGTTAAAAATGACAAATCTGTCTGACGATTGTGGCCAAGTGGAAGACAGGGAACGCTGTAGAGAAGTAGCTCTCAACGGCTGCTGTGTCCTGGGAGCAGCCAAACAACAAGGAGACCTGCCATACTCTTTGTGTGTGCGTGTGTGTGTCTTCTGTGTCGGCAACACGTGACTATTTCGTGATGAAAGACAGGCGGTGAGAGAAAAGTGGGGAATATATATATAAAAAAAACACCTTGTAGGATAAAATAGAGAGAAAGAAAAGCTGTGGATGAAAGAGCAGCAATGCACGGCGTCTCTCCTTCCATCTGAGGGATTGTGGGTGGGAGACAGAGACAGACAGACAAGCACATTAATCCACACAGAGATTCACACTCCGACGCTGTGATGTTGCATTCACACCGTGGCCTAATATGTGGGATGTCAGTCAACTGTGACGGCAATGTGAGCCCGACTCTCACAAACAACAGGTTTGATGATTTTATGTGCATTCGAAAACAAATCTGTTACACGGCATTGTTAGTATGACTCTTCCTTTTCAATACTGTACTTCATTTCAAAATGTCTCACAGGCTATAGTTTACAGAAATGACAAAAAATGCTGCTATATTCCCTCACTTGCTTGCACTGTTTTCGTTGTTATTTTAACTCTTTCTACCTGCTTTTTTTCAGCTCTCCACATTGAGCTACACAATTTATTCACTAGTATGTAAACGTAATCCAAAGGAAGTAAACAGGCCGTCGCCATATTCTTGCTATGACTGGTAGCAGCAAATAATCCCATTACTTTTAGCCTCAGCAGCAGCAGCATGAAACGAGCTTCCCATTGCACGTTGCGCGCGCACATACATACACACACACACACACACACACACACACAGAACATATCTGCAGCTTCGTATCAGTGGACTGGTTTCTTAGGTCAGCACTTTCCTTGTCTGTTATGGCGCCTTCAGGTGCTGTCAGACGTACCATAAGTATGAGCTGACCACACACAAACAACTAAAATAAACTGACCAAGGCTACTTTAGTTAACTAAAAAACAGTAACGAACTAAAGGACTCTAAATACAAAACTAGCTAGCTGAAAACCCATCTCTGACTTCAGACCTATAACAGAGACTAACTAAAGAACCACAGCTAACTAAAGACCTATGCATAACTAAAGGACTATACAGTACGTAACTGAAGAAGCTAATTATGGAACAACAGTTAATTAAAGAACTGTGGCAAACTAAATTAAAGCTAACTAAATGACCACAGCTTATTAAGTAATGACAACATATTTTATCAATACATATTAATGGAAAAATCAAATACAAAGTAAATAACTAAAATATGATAATTGTTTGGCATTCTGTGTAAATACTTTGTACTGAATGTTTCTGTTTCACTTGTTTGACTTTTAGTCACCTGGCAAATTTTGTTTTTAATAAATAACTAAAATAGCAATTTGATGCCTTATGTACTGCTTTCCAGCTTTTTTACTGATGGTGAAGCACTAAATAGATCTGTGTTGGGTAATTTGTCTTCATCTGAAGTCTGAAAACAACAAATGATTACTTCATGGACACTCTCCAACCTTATTATCACAGAACAGTTCAATGATTCACTATTGATTAATAGATGAGTTTAAAACGCATTTGATAAAGTGGTTAATTAAATTCACATAAAAATATCAATTATTACTGTCTTTATCCTTGAATAAACTACTGAATTTACCACTTTTGAACTTGAGTTTTAAAACCCATTTAAATGTTTCTTTTAGTTAATGCATTTACTACACACTTCCCTGTTCATTTGACTGCTGCTTTAACATTTACACTTTTTGCTTGGGTCACATGGTTTATCAAGCTGTGTAGTAAGCTTAAGTTAACGGCTAACGCTAACTCTTATGATGGTACAGTCAGGTTAGTGCCCCATGTGATCCGCCTGAGCAAGCTAAAGTTAAAGGATCCGTGTCCCTGACATTGTGCTGCTTGTTAGCATTAGCCACATGCTGCAGCCTGCTGACTGCAGAGTGTGAGGGAGAGCCCACAGACCAGCAGCTGCATGATGAGAGCTCCTGTTAGCCTACTTCTCTATGGGGTGGATAACTTCTAATTAAGAGGAGCCATCTAAAGATTAAGTGCAGCCTGAATATTACGTGTAAACACAAAAAGATGAATGAACTATGAAGCAGAAAATGAATAGGAAAACACATTAGAAAATGAAATAATGGAAAAGTAAAATTGAAATGCCTTTTTATAAAAAAAAAAAATTATCCAACATCAATTTACAATTTTAGTAATTTATTCATAGCTTAAAGAGAATAATGAAATGGAATTATTAATTGACGCATTTAATGAAAATTGCATTTATTTTTACTAACAGCTCTATGAAATACATCATTTAAATGTAAATTTAATTAATCTTTTTCCAACTTGTTTAAATGTATCTATTAATTAATCAAAATGTTGTGGTCGAGACTCCAAAGGTCACAGGGTCTATTTAGCTATTATTTCCAAATGCACTTGACTACACAGCAAGTCAATTTATGACTCATGAACTAATGGGGAGCGACTGCAGACAGCATTAGCTCTGCTTACAGGAGACATCAGTATCTTTTAGAGTCCTGGGACAGCAGTAACCTCAGTAGGAAGCCGGACAGAGTGGGAGACGCGGCTCAAATCCCACTGATATGCCTATTTTAAGTCTTTAAGCCTTCCCTGTACTTTAGGCACAAAAACAAACTGGGCTCTCCAGCCATTCAAACGAGCAGTGTGTACCACAGTCACTCTCCCCTTCTCTCTCCTACACACACACACACACACTCCTACAATAAACAGAGTGAGCCCTAGCTAGTCCTTAAGACAGACTGTTCATTGATTTTACTGGGTCAGTCATGCTGTGCTGCAGAGCAGAAATATAGGGCAGCACGGAGCAGTGGTGAGCACGCCCCTCTGAAGTGTCCTCCATCATCACTCTCTCGTCTCTAGCTTTCACCACACTCTCCTCACTACACCTCCCTGTCTCTCTTTAGCTTTTCATGGCATTGTTAATACTGTGAACATTCCAGTTCAAGCCATTCTATGCTTTTTGTGTCTTGAAAAAGCATACTGTCACTGTCTCCTGTGCCTATATACTGAGCTGCCGATACAGCATACAGCTATTGGAATTCATTAACAACTAAATAGATTAACAAACAGTATCAGGTTTCAGTGTGCCATAATCATCTAAATGCTGTTTCAGAGGCTCCACTTTCATAGGAATAATGTTTTGGGCATGAAAACGGTCAGATTTAAGGATAATGAGGCGATCAGCAATTTCAATCTAAAAACACTGTTATTTCTTTTTGAAATCGACACTAATCTAATCCTACTATTGAGTCATCATTCTAAAAAAGGCATCCAAGCCTCACCGTAGGTACACTGTGGTCAGCTACAGCGTGAGCCTATCAGTGGGTAAAACATGACATCACCACTGAGGTTGACCTTTGACATTGCTGCCTTGGTAAAAGAGTTGGAGAAAGCTAATCCAGAAACAGCAGGAGTAGCCCAGTTTGTGATTTAGGTGTTCAGACGGTGGACCATATTGAGTTGGCAGTGGCATTGGCAGTGATACACTTCTCTAGCCTCTAGCCACTTTAAATACCTGGACCAGCTGGGAAAATGTGTGTGGGGGAAGTTAAAGAGTAACACACAACTCCTTAACAACTAATGCTACCAATACCCCCTTAAGCAAGACTCTGAACCCCCAGCTGCTACAGCTCAGCTGCTCAGTAGCCGACCTTAAACAACCGTGGTTGCACTGGGCGGCTCCCACTATGAATGTGTGTAACTGTATGAAAGTGAAGCAGGTTATTGCCGGAAAAGAGCAAAAGCCAACTAATAAATTCCCTAGATAAATAAAGGCTTAAAATAATAAATTGCAGCATTAATGAAAGCATTACATCCAGTCACCTGGATGCTAGTGGATCTCTGCAGTTCCACCTTAAAAACCAAGATACTGTCTTTCCATCCATCAGCCAGTCAGAATGCTGCAGATCAGTGTGAACACCAACTTAACTGAAATTAATCCTCAAAATCCTGCCATCGAAGTCACAGGCTGGCTCACCTTGGACCTTGACCTGGTGGGGTGTGCATGTAGGGCAGGGCAGCAGGGTGAACTCCTCGGCCTGGTGCATGGAGTAGTCAGTACTGGCTACCACCACTCGGTCCCCGGGCCCCCAGCCCTCGGGTTGGTCGTCCAGCTCCAGGATGCTGCTGTTGGACAGCATGTCGATGGAAATGGAGGCCTGCGGACGAACTGCAGGGACAAGACAGTGAGAGTGAGAGCTAGCATAGAGCAGAATTACTGAGACAGCTAAAGTTACATGATACATACACAGTGTTTTCCTCTACATTCACTCAGCACCACCGCAGTAAGAACACTGCCACCGCCGCTAGATTAAACAAGAAATTAACAAGACACTACAATCTACTCCATTTGCCTCAACAAGCATAAACAATAGCATAAGCCCAAGTGCTTAGAGGTAGTTCTTTAAAGAGAACCAAGTGTCCAAATACAAAACCAAAACTAATGTTGACAATGACAGACATGGAACAATCATCAAAAACCACCCCCTGCTACCACAGACACATAAACAGTCGAGCACACCCACATAGGCTCAGACAGGACCTTGCTGGTTTCCAGGGAGATAACACGAAAGTCACCGGCAAACCGCCAGGATCCACTACTACAGCCAGCAGGCCTCGAGGACACACATGCTTTGAAAAGTATAAAAGTTGCATTTATGTTGTGTTGCGGCCAGCGCAAGCATCCAAGCTAATGAACTCGTGAAGTTGAGTTCTCCATGGCATGACACCTCATCTTCATAAAGTGCACTGAAATAATGAGACATGAAGTTTTAGAGGGTACTGGCTCATATTAAATCAAAAGGATTATCAAAGCAGAGGCTATGATGTTCAGTGTCTGCCCGGAGTTTCTGGCTGCATTGCTGTATTTGTCTGGCTGCATTTGTTTTAGCTCCTCTTTACATTTGTGGACATAGAGAAAGAAAAATATCAAAGCTACACCTCTGGTACAGATGCTTTTCAAAGTAGAACTGCACCATGGGAGAGGCTAGAGCAGCATAGTGACTGCAACACTGTGTTTAGCGTGACTTGAGGCTACCAGCGTGTATCGTGGTGTTCTTACGCTGATCACATAGCCATAAGTGTGCCGATTAACTGCTTTCAAATGGGACTGTGGCATGTGTGCATTCTCGCATACACAGTATTTGCTGAGATTATGATAAAATCTGATTTCAGACGCCAAGCCCAGCTCAGCCATCACGGGATGAAGATATCCAACTAAAGGGTTCCAGAAGTTAAATTTCAACCAGTGTCAAGTAGGATAAAATGCTGAATGATGTAACAGATATCTCAACTTGCTTCATGGTGTGACCATACTGTGTATATTAAAGAAAGGCTTGTGTATAGAATAGAGGGAGTAGCTGCTGTGGCAGTTTGTTGTGGTGTTGTCAGAGTCTTAGCACTCTGGTAGCTGTTAGTGGTTGTTTCCTCTCAAAGCCTCGCAGTAGCTCAGCCTGGATCTGAACCAAACCATCACAACAGGCAAATGAAAACAGCATGTTGATGTCAACAGAGGACAAACGAACGAGAATGACATGTGGCAGAGAGAAGGCTATTTATGTACAGCACATACTATATAAAGACCAAATAGAGAGGTCATGTCATGGCGTCTAAGTAGGGACTGGATCATTACGTGCCATGCTTCGACTGCTAGCTCCAATAGACCTTTTTCCACAGCAGCCATTTTGACAGTAAATAGCTGATAAACACAGGTGTTACTAATGACATTAATGAAGGTTCTGCTCCATTTAGGTCTAACAGAGCCAGGGTCCTGCTATTGTTCATGCTGGCTCACTGGAAAGACTCTGCTACACTTAAATGGAACAGAACCTTCATAATGTCATTAGTAACACCTGTGTTTACCTGCTATTTCATGTCCAAATGACTACTGTGACAAAGGTCTATTTGCTATCTATGAAGGAATAAGATTGTGCCATTGGTCAGATGTCTCTGGTGCTTTACCATAGAGCATGTTTAGTGATAGTGTAGCACTAACATTATTCAAGACTGACCTTAGGTTTTCATTGAATTCCCCGTAAAGTCACATATTCAAAAACTAAAATATTGGTATCTCCTAATAGCTCATATTGGCATGCTTGCCAACCTTGAGAGTCTAGAAATAGGGAGATTTTTGAAAGAGGTTGGGGGGTATAATCAATTACCAATGACCAAATTGTTATAGGAGGCCTGTGCAAATGCAAAATGGGAGCAGATCTAAACAACTAAAGCTATTTTATTGTGTTAACTTCTTTTGTCTATACTGAATAAAATACTGAATTATCCAAATCACTGGCAAAACAGAAGCAGTCGGCCTAATGGTGTTTTCCGTGAAGACGGCTGTAAAGTAACTGTGGATACTGCGTGCTTAGTGCAGAGTATTTTGCTGGCAGTTCTGCGATATTATAGGTCGGGGATGTTTTGTGTTACTGTCTGAAACTAATATAGTGATTGGGCAGAATGCGAAATGTAATCAAAGAATGGGAGAAAACCAGGAGAAATGAAACTCCAGGAGAACAGTGGGAGAGCAGCATGAGGACTTTCCTGGAAAATTGGGAGGGTTGGCAAGTATGTAGCCAGGTTTATTACTGGAACTATTTCAAGCGAGTAACTACATATTCATCCGCTGCGCAGTCATTCCTTAATGTAACCTCATGGTCACAATGTAATAAGAGTCATGTGTAAAACAAACCTTGAATATTAGGTTTAGGAATTTGATTCAGTCATGCATGAGGATGATTGCTAATAATACAATTTTAGAAAATATTTCATAACAGTTTCAAAAGTTTCTGGCTAACTTGCTAATCTTCCCTTGCAAAATGACCCAGTGGTTTAAAAGAAAAAAACAGAATGATTTAATCTTGACAGTATTGTAATGGAACTAGAGTGCAATTTCAAAACAAGCACAAAGAAAGCTATGTGCATGTAGGCTTTGTCCTTCCTATGCCCTTGGCATGGAGCCTACTATCAGTCAACATGGAGTATGCTGAAGTGTTGATACATGGGTGATTTTGGTGTCTACAGCATGTTCCCACCATTTAATGAGTAAGGTGAACAATCTACCAAAAATTCACGGTACAGCTAATGATATCATTGCTCTCTCTGTGTGTTTGCATGTGTGAGAGAGACGAACAGACACGTGGGGAGAGAGGCGTGTTGATGTGGGCCTATATAACGCTGCAGGATATCCATAAAGATGAGAGTCTTGTGCAGGAAGCTCAATTTTGTGGCTGTACCCAAAGCGTGATTAAATTACCAAGTGCGCTGCCCACATTTGTTTTGCTGCGACTTGATCAGCAAGCACACCAGTCCATCCCAAGTCATCAGAGTTGGTTTCATGGACCGCGGCCAGACGAAGATTTGAGTAGTGATGCCTGGAGCCTTAGAAGATGGATGATAGCCATCTGAGAGCGAAATTACATGCACGAAATGGCTTGTAGTCAGTTTCCATAATCGTCGTTCCGACAGATCGTATCTTAACCCTGCGCTAGAACTTAACAGCTCAGTCACACACAGACACATGCGCACAGCGGGATGCTGAATCACAGCTGAAGGTCTTGTAATGTTAAAGCACAGAACATCAAAAAGGCAACTGTGTGCAGTGTTTTTTTCATGTACAGTTGGATAGCTTTGAATGTGACTGTGTGCGTGTGTGTGTGTGTGTGTGTGTGTGTGTGTATGTGTGTGTTTGTGTTTTCTCAGTGCAGGGATGTGGTCCTGTTTAGACTACTAACTGTGTCCTAATGAGGAATGTCTCTAAAACGCGTAGAGTGTGCTCTGCCCATAATCTCTGCCTTGCACACACAGGCTTTTTAAAAAATAACAACCTTAACAAGTCTTTCAGCCTAGTAGTGAATCATAAAAGCTTTTTCCTCGAAACAAGAGAAAAAAATGTTGCCAATGCGGTGAGATAATTCCACTTGTTTCCACTATAGTGTCACAGTTTGACTAGAAACACGTGTGTCAGTACCTTCAAACAAGGCAGAATAAGGTAGATCAGTCCACTAGTACCAAGAAAATGACACTTTGACTTGACATGACTTGAGCAATCTTGAAATGATTGAATTTGCTCTGAAAAAAAGTGACATTATCTCACCGTATTGTCAGATGTTTTCATTTCTTTTAAGAAAAATAAAGTTTTAATACACCATAAGGTGACCAGATGTCAGGGAGCAAATCTCGGTTCACGTGTGGTTCACGTGTGAACTCCCACATCCTCTGTCAGGTCTGGTGGCGTTTGGATTGGTGCCATTTGATGCAGTAATTATTAATACTTTGCCCAGCAGGCCTATTCTGGATTCTGACAGGAATGATACGCCTCCTTAATAACATAGAGGAGAAATAAAGTAATACATATATGCTGTCCAGATAGCATTAAAATCATGATGCATTAGATTACATTACCACTGTCCAATACTTGACTTTTTATTAAGACTAAATGACTTATTAAGATTGTTATTTTTTTGTGGTGTGACCAAGGGCTTTGTGAGGCTCAGAGGTGTGTGTGTGTGTATGTGTGTGTGTGTGTGTGTGTGTGTGTGTGGTGTTCCTGTTATGGAGTGATGGAAATGGGATGCACCCATGTCAACTTTGACAAAGAACATATATCTACACTACCCAGCTTCCATCCGTCTACCCCAGCATGCACAACACACACACACACACACACACACACACACACACACACACACACACACGCAAGCACGCACGCACGCACACACACACACACACACACATCATAATGGTTCACTGGGCAGGCTGATAAGAGTGTGTGCATGTGTGTGTGTGTGTGTGTGTGTATGTACTGATGAGGGGATAGCACTCCTCCCATGACAGAGGTAATCCTGTTCAGTGGCAGGCCTGCATATCCCAAC
>OMKZ01054815.1:0-24023 GCA_900302535.1 Neoniphon sammara | reverse complement strand
AGTGGTCCAGCAGGGGTGGTCAGCAAATTCCAAAGTCCTGGTACCAAAAGGATGTTATAATAGTGGACTAGTGTACAAAGCAAGCCACTTCCATGCAACAGCATGCACAGCAGTGGAAACAGTAAATAACTTCTGTTTCTAGTTTGCATTTGTTTATATTCTTCATGGCAATTTGTAACGTGAGCACGGTTATGACGGGTGTTGACTATTGCCTTTTAATGAATATACTGAGAGAATACAACATTTTTCATATCAGTGTTTGAATAACAGTGGAAAATATGTATCAATTATCTGAGGTACAGGGACCTACTATACCGATATTACCTTTTATTGTCATTTCATTGATGAGACATTCAAAATAATACAGTAAAAGTTCAGCCAATTCATACAGTGATCAAACAATGAGAGAAACAGGAAAAAAATACAGTGGTTAATACACTGATAAAAACCCAAAGAGGAGATGTCATTATTAACTTGTGCCAGTTGAGATTAAATGTCATCTTAAAATAACAACACACAAACAAACAAAAAATCGAAACAGCAAGCGAGGATACAGCTGGACGAGGAAACAGAATGTAAATGACAAGATAAAATATGGTGGAAAACAACAACAAGATCCATAAGATACCAAGGGGAAGTAAAACATAATTAAACTAGCTGTAATACAGAGAATAAAATCCTAGAAGAAGTGAGTGTGATAATGAGCCTGTGTGTGCATGAATTAGCACACAAGGAGGTCTGAAGAAAAGGAATGTGTGTGTTGAGTTACTGAGACAAAAGTTAAAGCAATTCCCTTCATCACACAGGTTCTGAAAGTTTATATAAGATAGAAATATTCCACATTGGAGATCCTACTGGTACCTGGGAAAGTGCAGGTTGTGTCTAGTGTTATAAGTCTGAACCTGTGAATTCAGCTTCAAGTGGAGGGATCCCTGCTGATTTATATACTTGTGGGTGCTGCTGAATCATTCGTCCTGCTACTTAAAATGGCTCATCTACCCTCTTATCTCTCCTCTAAAATGGATCTTGAGGAGACTGGTCGCAAATATGGAAGCCCAATGCAAACAATATGTGAGGTAAGTTTAAATCAAAATGCAATTGTGTTAAAAGTAACTGAATAACCAAACCACAAATTTTGCTGACGATAATTTGACACTTGATCATTTTACAACAAACCAAACTATATGTTTTTACTAACTCAGACTCTCATCAATCATGACTTTTAGGAAAATGGCTGATGAAAAGAGCAAACACCGTTGTTCTTTCAGCAGGCTGCATTTGTTTTTGTTTGCTATGAAAATGATCGGGTTGTTACAATTAGGAATAACGCGTTTCACTCGGGAAATGTAGTAGAGCAGTGTTTCCTTCAGCTGTAAGAGACCTTCATATGTGTCAAGGTAAGGTTGGTATCATCAGCAAAAAGAGCAATAATTATTGATTAGGATGCGGCATCCAGGTCATTATTGTAAAACATGATAGTGATATTTCAAGTTTAACTAACTGCTCATTACAAGTTCACAATATTAACAGACCACAATAAAATTACAGTATTACAATATATGTGCAAGTCCTTTACAGATAATACAGGTATCCATCTCTAGCAATACATATACATACAGATCATGTACCATATAGTATTTTATGTGTTTAAATAGAAGAACAGAGGAAAGGGGTGTATTCTGTTCTGTGTTTTTCAAGAGTCCCAGGACTTAGCTGCACATTCACATTCTCCCCCTCTATATTTATAATGATGGGACATTTCCACTTGATGCAATACACAGCGGCAATATTGAGACATGCAACACTTTAAGCCGAAGGGAAACTGTGTCCATGGAGGGTAACTGACACCTGGGACCTGTGGACCTGAGGAGAGGAATGTTTACAAAATAAAATCACAGAATGACAGCTCAGTATCTGAAAGTGGGATATCGATGGCACTGGAAAACTACATCTATCTCGTTTGCAGAAACACACATTAGAGTTACTTTTCAAAACAGCGTAAAATGATAACAACAATTACTGAAGCAACATATGTTGTTTTTAAAGTAAGGCAAATACGTGAGGCTCCATATGAGAAATACTTACTTATCTCCTTCCAAAAAAATTAAAATAATAAATAAAAACCTTGAAAGTCCAAGACATTTTTGGTAATAAATAGTTATTGCTGCAGAGAGAGATCGCTTAGCAATCAACCACTGTCGCCACAATTGTAACATCTTTTCCCTTTCTGTTTCTTTTGATTTTGAACTTTGCATTTCTGTCAGTGGTGCTCTCTTCTTTGTCTGTACTGCTAAAACAATTAGTTGATTGATGGACAGAAAATTTACTATAATACTGATAATTGATTACTTGTTTTTGTCATTTATCAAATTAAAATCCCAAACACTGCGGATCACAGCTTCACTAAGATCATTTATTTGCTAAGATCTGCTTAGTTTTCATTGGTCATATCATTAAAAAAAAAAATTATTTTCATCATTATTTTTATTTATTTATTATTATTGGCTGCTGGTTAGGAAGCAATCTGAAGACATCACTTCGGGCTATAGTAACTTCTGATGAGGATTTGTCAATTTTGAGACTTTACAGAATAAATGATTAATTAATTAATAGATAAAAAGTATCAATGGATAGATTAATTACAAACTGCAAATAATCGTTAGTTGCAGCCCTATTTATCTGTTCAGTTCGGGTGGCTGTTGCTACTCATGCTAACTACCTACCTCTTCTTCTATTCCAACCAAACCACTGTTGCTGCTACTAGATGTTTAAAACGCATCACTTCTTGTGTGTGCGGAGGGATTTTCCCAGGAAAGACCCACCCAACACCAGGTGTTTAGATCAGCAAATTCAACAAATACCAAGCTTTCATGAACTGGGTATAGAGTGAATCACTACTGTGTTATATCAATCAGTGACAGATGATTGATGTTGAATAATGTGGATTTTTACTTCAGAGGTGCATTATGTAAAATTGCTGAGGGTCAACTAAAGTAAGAATCCTCTGAATTCAGCTGACAAAAACTGTGGAATAAGCTCGTAATTTATCAGTGAGTCGGTCCAATGGTGAGAACCATGTAGGCTGAACTGTCAAATTGCATGCGTTTTTTGTCATTTGAATCTACGGGGGCCTCACTCCAATCAACCCTTGGCAACCTTTAATGGTCTGACATTCTATAAATTCGATAAGGAGAAGGAGGAAACTCACAGTGCATTTTTCAGCAGTGACATGGTGACCACGCGCATCTGCCAGACCGTCGGAGCTAGAGCAGCCGTTTCATACGGCAGGTGTGCTTGTCTATGTGCATGGTGGCCCGGTCCGTGGAGCTGGTCAGGACGTCCAGAGCCTCGTCTTGGCGTTCCAGCTCTGTCTCCGCCTCCAGAGCCAGGTTCTTCAGCTGCATCAGCATCTGGATCCAGACACACGCAGGCACAAGCAAACAAGCGCACATGTGTGTATACACACACACATATACACGCACACACACACAGATGTAAATATAAAGAGAGCATGACAGAGTATACATCATTAGTTTGAGTAATTACACACCAACCCCCCAGTGAACTCCAGGCCATGAGTACAAGGAGATTCAACATGGAAACTGACAGAGGATGGGGGACTCGTCGGGGGGGAGGAACTTGTGCTTGTGGACCATATGTGGAGAGGTGTAAAGATGGGGTCAGTGAGTTAGAACAGGAGTGAGTCAGTGGAATAGAGACAGAGGGGTAGAAAACAGTGAGCGTTCATTTTATTCAGTCCTCACAGACAATGAGCAGCAGCTAAACGGCTGCAGACGAGACGCTGCAATTCAACACCAACCATGATGCAATAACAGCTACTCACATGGCAGGTATTTAATGGTTATTATTTAAGTATATATATACATGTATATATGAGTATACGATACTTGAGAGGATGGTTGAGGAGAGGTCTTGGTTTGTCTCCTAGGGTCACTGATATCAGACAGACAATAGCTCTTGTTTTCTGCTTTCACTGGGTTCAAGAAATACTGCAACTCTGTCTCCATGGTCCAACAACTGTGTATGTTATGGTTGATGGAACAACTTAAATATAACATGATGTGCCAAGCAAAACCTAATAAACACTCACTCCAAACCCCACCACCGTGGTTTCTAAACTAATATTATGTTATCCTACACATGCTCACACACACACACACACACACACACACACTGACATTATGTCAGCTTTCACTGGCCAGTAAATGCGGACATTGCAACCGAGTGCAGGAACTGCTCCAGACAGCAGTTAGAAAACAGATAGTATGTCAATACACACCGAAGAACAACTGCATTCAATCGCTCAGGTCTGTGACTTCACAATTTAAACTAGAATAATATAACTGAATCACGCCTTACAGTTAGTAACATTTACAGAGTACTGGTGTGTCATAGAGAAAACACTGAAAATTGTTATTTTTAGCTGCTGCTTATACAGCGGCTAGAGGGTTTAAGTCATGTAGAAACCCCCAAAATTAAACATTTAGGCTAGATCTAATACAAAAATACATGAGCTAAAAATGCTTGTCATGCACATGAGTTGGGAAATTTCTAAGAACTTTAAAGACTGAATTAACACACAAATAAATGAGATAAAAAGGCTTTATCATACATGTCTGAGGCAGTTTCTAGGAAGTTGCTGACTAGGAATTTTCAACTTCAAACAGCAATCCTCATTTGAATATGCTTGGACAAAAGGGGGATATTTGCTAAAGCACTTAGAGCAGGAACTTCAACTGTGAGAGCCTCTCTACAAGTTGCCCTACTGTAGATTGTAATCTTGACATGAATTACATTAAGAGTAGGGTGTGTACAATGGTGTAGCATTAAGTCAAAATTGTTAGCCTTTGAAGTTTGGACAATGATAAATTATCAGCAACGGACAATACGCCATTGATATAGAAACAATAGACAAGCATAAATGTGCAACTGACCCGGCACTATCCCTGCTATGATGATGAATACTGATGATGAATTTGTTTGAAAAATGATTATATAGACAAAAATGATAGTGAATTACGTTATTAAAAAAAAATTGTTGATATTGTTACAATGTGCAATAATTAACTAAATATCAGTTATAAAAAGGTAACAATGCCTCATTCAAGGTTTTATAGGTTGGCTATGATATAGTTTTGACCCCCAGTTACCCGTAAGCAACTTGGCATTTGCTACTGAAGTCTAGACTCATGCTAAATATGACATGTTTGTATAATCTAATGAATAAAGTTATGTATTGAAAAGAATTTGCACACAGTATGTTGTTCTAAGCAACCTGTAATAGTCCGCTAAACAAAAAACACTGTCTGACTTTGCGTCACTGTTTAAGTCTTGCCATGCCTTTAACCCTGCTCAATGTTATACGGCTCCAAATGGAAAGACTTTGTACAGTCTGACCAAATAACTGACCATGTCTCTTTCCCTCTCTTAAACCCAATACGGACTTTGGTTTGTGGTCTCACCAACTAACATTTAAAACATACAGGATGAAAAACAAAAATCATTACGCCGAATTGTGGTTTGGATGGGAAATAACGCTGAATACCCACTCTAACATTCTCCATTTTTTTTTTCACATTTATGTAAAACAGAGCTTATTTTCTCAAACTTATTGTAATGACATCAGTTCTACACTTCATAAAACAGCTAATCGTCGAAATATGTGTTATTGTAACTATAGGATCATTTACAGTAACGTCAGCACCATGTGAGGCAAGTGTCGAGGCATTTTGTCGCCTGCAGACATAACATTTGTATTACCTGCCTTGTACATACAAATCGAACAAATCTTAATGTAACAACAGGTGCGAGTCATATACCTATACAGTCAACAGGAGCCAAAGCTGTGGACCTCACCTGTTTGAGTTCCTGGGCCTCAGCCTGACTGACAGATGGTTGCAGGACATGCACTTGCAATTGGGACAGCTCCCCTGCTGGGACCTCCACTGGGAGTTCTGTGTCCTGGCACCTCTGCAGCAAGCCTGACTCAACAGGTGGAGATAGGAACAAAGTGCTGAGTGCATATTTTGTTTATGAGGAGGCCATACAGTAAACTCAAGGTACAGCAACTGAGGCTCAATGTGCACTTCTGTTGAGGAATCACACCTTATAACCTTACAGCATTTCTTTATACATGGCTGCTCACTGAAAAACATGCACAAAATAGATCTTTGCTGCCACATGGTGGTCAAATTCATAATATGGTGCAGAACATTAAAGGAAGACCTCATCCAAAATAAAAAAAAAAAACATTTTCCCGCTTACCTCGACTGTAATCTATCCATCCAGATCTTTTCTGCGTGATTTGGAATGGTTTCCAGTCTGCTGGAATAACCCTCAGCCCTCGGGGGCAAAGAATTTCATTGGAATATTAAAAAGCTCTATCTATCGGCCCTCAAGGAGTTCAAATTCAGGGCAGGTAGATACAGTTTACTAGTGTTCTTCGGTAGAGAAATAGTTCCAAAGAAACTCTTCACCCCCGAGGGCTGTGGTTATGCTGGATATCTGTGTTAATGTTTTTGGAAAGAGGTTTTACTGTTAAGTTGTTTGGGTTTTTTTTTCCACATGTAAGATTTTGCCTGTTTGAGCTCCACAAATGAAACCCCACTCAGCCCTATCTTCTATCCCAGGCTTTCTCCTCCATATGGAGTAGAAAAACCCTGAGGAAAGTCCCTGATTATTGTGGAATAACTGTGGGAGGGAGCTAATAAGACCCATCCACCGCCCTCTCACTGGTCTCTCAAGTTGTCCATCTGAATTTGAGCAGGAAAGTGCAACTTGTTAATCGTCCCAATGATTTGTCTTTTCAATAGCATGACTGAATATTGCCTCTGAAAGCTCCAAATTTCATCGGCACTCGTTTTTTTGCCTTCACGATTTCCCTGGGGAAATATATTCTGCAAGAAAAGTGGAAGCAGAAATGGAAACCCCCAAATTTTCTCCATCCGGTACACCCAGAAGTCCAAGAAAATAGGAGAGTGTGGTCATGGCTAATTCAGCCCCTTTGTATTGGAGAGCTGGGAGACAGGGAAGATAAATCACACATTAACTATCTGGATGGACAGATTGGACTGGGGATAAGTAGGAAAATATCTTTTTTTGTACTGTGGGTGAACTGCTCCTTTAAGCACTCAACAAGCAAACAGTAAACACAAAGACTTCACTGTAATATCCATATGCTGCTTACCCTCATTCCAAATGGAGCCCTCTCTGTCACATGGAGATGAGGCTGGAGTCACCCTGAAGGCGTTGTAGTCGCTGGTATACTCCACCTTCTTTTTGTACTGCATCTCCAGCACTGACATCGCCTCTGGCATCTTGGCAGACAGGAGCCGGTAGCATATATCTGGCTTCCCGATAAACCGCTGTCTAACGCTGATCTCGTAGGGGTTGTGCACCCTGATTTCGTCAACCTCGTTGCGTTCAAAACGGTGAAGGAGCTGGTAGTTTGTGTCTCGCACTTCCAGCGAGGACACCAGCACCAGCAGGCATCCGGGCTTCAAGTTTGAGTCCCCGCCTTTGGACACCACGGCTGGAACGCTGGCGATCACCTTGTTCCTACCTGATCCCTTCCCGGCGGCAGCAGCGGCGACTCTCGCAGCATCCTCGGCCTTGGCCTCCTGCTGAGCCCTCCAGGGGAGTTTGCCAAATGGCCACCAAGAGGGAGACTCCAGTTCTGACAGAAGTCTGCAGAGTAGATAGAGATAAGAAGAATCCATACCAACTACTGCAGTAGGCCTTTTTGATTGAACAGATGACATATGCTACATTTAGAGTTAGTAAAAATATACAGTATAATTTGTAGTAAAATGATCAAGTCATTTGAAAACATTAATTCATAAACATGAATTAACAATGAGCATTCCAAATGAAATAGTGCAAAGTAGGGATGGACCGATATGGCTTTTTGAAGCTGATTCCAATATCCAATATCTTCCCACCCATAAGGGCCAACACCAATGTGCATGTTTGTAAGAATGAAATATAAATGAGTTTTTCTTAATGAAATATGGTTAGTTTTACTCTGTTGCAAATTTTACAGTTGTATTAAGTGACACACTCCTAGAAAAAAGGTCATATAAGTGCCAATTTCAAAATTAGCCAATTATTAACAATAAAAATAATATTGGACTGATACCAATATTGCCTCTTAAAGTTGATAATAGCCAATACCGATATTCTGCTGATATTTCAGCCCATCCCTAAAATGTCCATAAAATGATATCCAGAGCCAATTACTTGTCAGCCACGCCCAGATCGGAGTCAATCTTTTCTAGTCCCTGCATCATGTTGTCAAACTGCTCTCCCTGGTGATGGAGGACTCGGCCCGTGTCCTCCAGTCTTCTTTGGGCCCCTGCCACCAGGTTTATCAGCTCTCTGCCTTTGGAGGGCTGGGACTCGGCCCCCTGCGCCTCTGAGGTGGGAGACAGAAGGCGTTCTCTCCAGAAATGCTCCAAGACATTGTAAACCACCACCCTGTTGGGTTTGAGTGACCCAAACCAGTGCTTCACGTTGCCCTCTTCTAGCACTGTGAGGGTGCTGAAGATGAAGCTGGACGACTCCATCTTGATCTCTATGATCCGGGACAGACGGAAGCTGGCTAAAGTCTCTTTACTCTGGTCAGAGGTGAAGCACACTGCGGTTCTGGTGAGGGACAGGGTGCCACTCTCCCATCGTTTGTCACTGTTGATATAGTAGGAACCAGGCCAGCTATGGATGGGAATGTCCCGGCTCATCTTGGAAGGAGTTGGAGATGCACTCACCTAGAAGGGAGAAAAAATCACTTCCAAGATTAAACATTAAACACTCAAGTGCAACCGCTAGCATCTAAAAATAAAGCTTTGAGATCTCTGTCTAGCTGCAGAAAGAACATACTGTGTTCACAGAGTGTAATGAAGGATCCAGGCAGCAGATGAGCTCAGCTGAGGCGTTTGCACTGTCAGTTTCAGCTGTGAAGAGGCTTACTGTCCGACTGACCACAAAATAAGTGCGTCATTATAGTGCCATGAATCCTCTCAACACTTATCACTTCCTCCTAGTACAACACAACCGTCCCACACATTACTCGAGTACATTTTGTTGCTGAGCGGAACGTGACGTTGGACACTCAAAACAGTATTGTTTATCTCGGAAGTGACGTCACCCATTTGTACAGTAGTATTTACTGTCCGACTAGAATTTTTTGCTGCCTAATTTTAATATGCCGATGAGGTCTTGTAAATATAACGAAAAAATCGGTTGAAGTAAGATAGTGTGCAGTGTTAGTATTCATAAAAACGTTAATATAGACAGGAGTAATATGCGTAAAATTGATTAACAGTAGCGTTATGAATTACGTGCATCGTTCTGGTATTATTCCCTGCAGTCTTCGGTATGGAGTCGCATGGAGCGACCTGTTGTCAGAATAGAAATTTTGTATTTTATCCAAACGTTAGTCTTTCAGCTGGAGTAAGCATGAAATCGGACGACAAAAGTGGAGAGAGATGCGTTATGTAATGTCAAACCAGTTAGCGTGCTAGCTCGTAACAACAGTTCTTGCTAACCAGACAGTGACAGCTCATCTTGCTAACAAGCTAGCCAAAATTGTGTTTATCACTATGGACAGGGAGTCGTATCATACTTGCTGCAGCCTTGTCAAAATACCGAGACAATCATACGAACAGTTTTGGTCTTCACATTTTGTGGATTACATTGACAAGGAACTGAGCTATTCCAAATTCTTCAAAAAATACCTGCTTCCAAATCACCCATGTATGTTTTCAAGAAGGTTTACAGAGGACTGGAAGTGTAGGAAACAATGGGTGACTGAAGAGGGGAAACCTAATTTCCAGAAACTTCTGCAAGAGTTTGGTAAATAAAGCTTACTACCGAAGTCTTAACTACACTATTGTCAATGCATGCAACTTTTGAAGTTACTTGCTGTCATGTAAATTTGTTTTGTTCATTACAGATGAAGCTCCAGTTCCTGTTGCCAACTGTAATGCAAAGGAATACAATGCAAATCCCAAACAAATTATGCCTTTTAAGGAATTTATACATTACTGGAAGGAATACATTCAAAATGGCCACTCGTCACCAAAAGGATGTCTTTATCTTAAAGACTGGCACATGTCAAGGTCTCACATTAATATTGATTTATCTTGATTTTTTGTTTTGTGGAGAGGCATGTACCTACAACATAACATATGAGTAACTATCCATGTATATATGTATGTTTTTTTTAAACCACAGGAACTTTCCAGATCACAATGTTTATACCACACCAGTGTTTTTCTCCTCTGATTGGCTTAATGAGTACTGGGATACACTTGAAGTGGACGACTACCGGTTTGTCTACATGGGACCCAAAGGTTCATGGTATGAATAAAAATGTCAGTGTTAATACAGCCCACAGTACAGATATACACAGCCAGCTCAATTTTTTATCTTTGTACAATGACATGCACTTTCTTGTTACTAGGACCCCATTCCATGCTGATGTGTTCCGCTCCTACAGTTGGTCTGCAAACATCTGTGGCAGGAAAAAATGGCTTCTGTATCCCCCAGGCCAGGAGGAGTTTTTACGAGATACTCACGGCAACCTTGCTTATGATGTAACTTCATCTGAGCTTCGAGATAAAGGCCTTTTTCCACACTCTGATGAAGCCTGTCAGCCTCTCGAAATTATACAAGAAGCAGGAGAAATCATTTTCGTGCCCAGTGGCTGGCACCACCAAGTTTATAATTTGGTAAGATATCTAAGATGTAATGTCCTCTATTTTCAGTTAGTTCCATTTTGAACTGCTCAATGTGGTAATTAACAAAATTATATCAAATACGTAGTTCAAATTCATATAAAACAGGATGCACATAATGTTTTTGTTATCTTGGACAGAATGCTGTAGATTATGTGCATTATGTGCTGATGAAATTCCATCAATTTTCCATGACCCCTTTGCAAATTCTTGTGATCAAATTTTAGTGAGACTGAATTAAACTTTAAACATTAGGCTTTTGTTTTGTTTGTCAGTCAAAAAGAGTCAGCAACCAGTAGTATTTTCTTTCAACAAGGTCTAGCCTGTGAGACAGCCACAGCTTTTTTCTAATATTTGATAATATTTAAGAAAAATTAACATAAACATCACAAATAAAATGTCATGGTGTCTCCCAAAATATTCTCCCTTTTATTATTTTTCATAACTTTTACAGGCCTGGAAAATATAATTTTAAAATACAATGACCTGAGTTCCATGAGTGTGTAAACCCAGTATACTATGATTGGTCCAGAAATGACATAAATTGTTTTACTATGAACGCAAAACTGCATGTTTTATTGATGTTCACCATGATTATGACTTAAATTCAACTATGTCACAGGAGGACACCATCTCCATTAATCATAATTGGCTGAATGGCTGCAACATTGACATAATGTGGCAGTTCCTTCAAAATGAGTTGTCTTCTGTCCAGAGAGAGATAGAGGAGTGGAGAAACACCATGGACTCGTGGCATCAGCACTGCCAGGTACTGTTAGCAAAACATTGCTCAGTCTCTCTGTTGCATCGGAATATACTGTTGTCTTCATGTAAACAATATAATTGTTTTGTGTATTACTTTCCCAGGTCATCATGAAGTCTTGCACTGGTATTGACTATGGAGAATTTGCCTCGTTCCTGAAAATCATTGCTGATAACCGCATCTCTTCCCTGACCTCTTGCTCGGCGGGAGACTCCTCTGATTACCCAAGGCATCTCTCAGAGACCCTCACTGCACTTGGACCTCACCATGCTGCCTTTGACCTACAAAGGGTGGCTCATATTCTCGAATGCCTACTGTGCAATGAGGACTTCAAGCGCCTCGATCATTCAGCACTGAACTTACAACCTGAAAGCCTGTTGCAGCAAATTCGAGAGACCATACACTCCACAAGAGGGCAGCATCTCCTTTACCAGGAGTAAAATACATTCATTTGTCTCTTTAAGATGTAAACTTAACCTGGCAGTGGCTTGAACAAAAACTGTGCCAATTTGTGTGGTGTGAATTAAATGTTGATAAAGGTAATAATACTACACATTTGGTCCGAGATGTAGTGCAATCTCAAATGTGTCTGTGAATGTGTGGAATTTGTATTTGCACTGTAAGATAAAATGGCATAATAAAAAAAATTACAGCTTGATTTAGTTTTTTGGACTGTTTCTCCAGATTTATTTAACAACGGAGCTATATAACATGTTCAGTGGTTCTGTAATAATATTTTAAATAGCATAATGATAAAGTAAATATAAATTCACAATTTTGAAATAACGAACATTTTACTGCAAACAAATCAAAAGTGGGAATATTCTCAAATATAGATTGGTGCCACACAGCTGGAGAAGCAGTGACAGTGTAACATGCCTCCATGTCATTTCTACTGGAGGCCAGTCCTTTGTGATGCATGTCACATTTTTGGGACAAAAAAACATTACTATTTTCACTTGGCTTTTAAGTCTTTAGGCCACCAGTGTGGCAAAGAGGCTTCGAGTGTCACTGTGCTATCATCAGAAGATTTGAGGGTCAACACCTCGTTGGCGTGAGCGATGCGGATTAGGCTCAGGCCGAGCTCTCCAACACCTCCCCTGTGTTTCCCAGCTGGCTTGCCTGACTGCGTCTGTAGTGCAGCTCCTTCCTCGAGGCTTTCGACCGGAGCTGACAAGCGCACTGGCATCAGGCGTTTCCGAATCACCCCGGTGTGATGAGTCCTGGCTGTAAGCTCCTGGCCAATGTAACAGCCTTTACTAAAGCTGATGCCCTGCATGAAGACCAGGTTGGACTCTAGCGGGAGTGCCACCCCAGGAGGAAGATCCTTCACTCCCTCAGGAAGTCCTAGACAGCAATGACAAAAACAAAACTGTCACAAAATTTCAGCATGTGCATACTTCCTTCCCCCTCCTTGTAATCTAACCAACTCCTGGGTCTTACCTATTGCATAGCGATGTCTGTGATATTCCTCTATGTCACCCTGCTGACATGATACAATGATATCCAAGGGGTCAGCTCGACCATCCAACACCAATCTCCAACCCATGGCATCAGTTCGAGGATCTGCCTCCAACACCAGAGCTTTTTCTGGAGACAAGAGCTCAGGCTTACCCACCTCTTGACCTGGGGTCTTTTGCTGGGGGAGCAGCGCCCAAACAGACAGCTCTGGACAGGGGCTTATGTTTACCTTCCGGCGGACCTTGTACACCTTCAAATGTCTCAAGATTGAGTCTTTTACTGTGCTGTCACACTCAAGGAGAACTCCACACCCTGCCTCCGCTTCTTTCAGTCTGAAAAGAAATACAAGTGAGAGCCTTGAAGGAGAAATCCAGCCTCTAGACACTTTTCCTCAACATGCCTCTTCTACTTCAGTCATTGATTTCCCAAGTTTCTCAAAATGACTTTCATCAGCCCTTGAGGGACATGAGCCAACTGCTTTTGGCAATATAGCACAGAACGGAAACCCTTGACCACAGATGCATTCTTTGAAATGAAGTTTCATTCTTAGCTTCTTGAATTTGTATGATTTAAGGACTCTAAGGACTCTCTGTAAGGGGAGAAACTGTTAACTCTCTATCTGCTATGGTGGATGTCTCCTCGCACAACTGTTGAACAAGGGTGCAAGAAGCAGTTGGATTCTGAGGGACTGATACCAAAACCTGTTGTCCACTGTTTATGTTTGAGGCATTTGGGGAAAAACTGCCCTCACCAGTGGTGCCTGTTTCTAACCAGACTCCTGGACCCAAGGTCAGACATGAAGTATTTGACTGAGTCTGTGTGCTTATAGTGTGTTAGCCAAACAGTACACACAACACTAGCTTTCCATCTGCCACTGCACTGGTGACATGCGGGTAACTGCATTACAAAGATAAGTAAGTAGCCACACCCACATGTTTACTGCACAGTAAAGTAGACTTCATGACATTAATAACTGATTTAAAAAAAACTTACGTTATTCAACGTATTCAAAAAAATTGTACTCTACCTGTACAATATGATGTCATACAGTGTTCTTCCTTGCACGTTTAGCATATGTGAATACATAGCGTTGTGTTCAGGCTCTTCAAGGAAACCCATGTCGTTGGTTATAATCCCTTGGAGAAACGGGTTTGTGTCCTGTCCTTGGATTTTCAACAAGGTTCTGTGAAGAAGACTATAGCATGTAAACTGTCCCGCAACATTTTCACCCGTCTTCTGGCTGTATTTCTTAGTGTGGATACCTGCTGAATGTGAACCATCGGTGAGTGTACACACATACCGACCGGTGTACTTGCTAGCATGACGCACATAAGTAAACGCACCCCTAGCAAAACAGAACAGCCCCATATTAAACACCATGAAGAGTGTTTAACTAGAGCGACTAAGTGAATAACGTTACTCCGTCCTATAACGACACTGATACATAAGATAGGACACGGCACTTTACTTCATAAGCAGACACTCCATTTTGAAGTCCCACAATGCATTGCTCGATAATATTTGAACACGTGGGCGACTGTACAGAAATGTTTTTGCTCAGTGTCCTCTGCGCAGGAGTTTCTGTTGCCATGAAATCTGGCGAAACTATTCCCCATGGTGTTTGATGCTATCTCTGTTTGTTTGTTTGTTTGTTTGTTTGTTTGTTTGTTTAAGTGTAAACCTGATTCTCTAGACCTGACTTTCAATGTTTAGAGACAGTAGCCTATGCACACTTTTTTCCCTTTCAGACATTGTGTGCCATATTCCATCATATACCATCATATACTTATTGTAATTAGTTTGTTAGTGATAGAAACTAGGAGAATGTTGCCTAAATATTCAGTTTTCGTTTAAACAAAGTTTCTTTTCATTCATGAAATCATTCATAAATATAATTCTGCCATCTTCTATCACGTGTACCTTTTAATCTTATCCACCCAAAGACAGCAATACAATTGGAATTGTTTGTGATGATTACACACAATTCCAATTGAAAAATGAAAATGAAATGAAAATTGTATCTCATGTAAAGATTTGAAATATTGTATAATAAGGATGTTAACTTTGGCTGTTTTTTTCTTACAGTATGATGGATATTCATTTGACATTTATTGCAATAAAGATAATATTACTAATATTTACACTTGGACAGTCACTTTAATAATGTCAAATTAAATTTAAGATACGTGTGTATAAAAATGTCCAACTTTGGAAGTAATCTGATCATCTTATGATGTCTTTTTTCCACATATTTCATTGATATTTATAGTCTTGCAATTTGATATTTTACACAGACATTTTCTAGAGACTCCTTGGCTAAAATTACATGAAAGACCCTAAGGAAAAATCATGCAAGAAATGGTGCTTTTCTCCACCCAGTAACAGTAATTTCACTAAGCCACCTGACTATAAAGACAGAAATGTATTTGGAGGTAGAAATGGACATCAGCTGATTCAGGGGCTACCAAAGGAAATCTCAGTTGTCAGTCTCTCTTAGATTGGATTCTTGTTACATATCCAGCTGCTGTCTTACCAGACTGTTGAAGTGATCATTCACTGGCAGTTTGCATTTACAAATCAGGGACACACAGTATTTAATCACAACATATCTAAGTGACTGTGGTAAAAACGTGAAATAATTGAAAGCTTAATATAGTTAGACTAAAGTGAAATATATTCCTTCCTTGCTTGTGTGTAGTTACTAGTTACTATTGTAATGTTGGATATAGTGGTTTGCAAAATAACATTTGGCACTTGAGAAAAAGAAATGGTACAGAACTGTAACCTCTAAGTGTCAACAGGAGGCAGTGTCTGCCTGCAGCAATCAGATCAGTCTTCTACTCCTCCCCTTTAATCTCTACTGTCCTCTCCAAACACTCCCGTTCTCCATCATATTTAACACACAGCCAGAAAACCAATTTTTCATATAGTATTTGCAACTCTGCATTGATTGCTTCCTATTTCAAAACACGTACACACATACATACACTCAATCATGGGGCTCCATAGGAGCCTTGCTCCCAGTGAGGATTCTTGTTTCTTTTCTGCACTGGGCAGGTTTGGATCTTGGTATCAGAGTGGAGGAGGGTGTCCTGAAAAGTGCCAATTCCCTAATGAAACATCTCGCACACATTGAGGAGCAGACAGAAACAGCTTACCACATGCATGATGAGGAGGATCAGAGTGTTTTATTGATATGGCACGACACATAAAAAAAAAAAAAAAAATTCATTCATTCATTCTATTTGGCCTCTCACATGTGTTTACTCTCTTACATCTAAAATTCTGCTCTCACCAGCTTTCTGATTCCTGGCTGTCAAAGGTTCCCTTTCACCTTCATTCTCATCTTCACTAACAGTAGATCTGTTTCTGAGAGATTTACATCTGCCAGCAGTTCCAGGACCTCTAGTGCTGTAGACCCTGAACATTAACATTTCTGGGCAAATATGATTTTTTTCTACTATGAGGCACAGTACAATACAGATACAATATAGGAACTGTAATCATATTTAATCACAGTGACATATTGGTCATGGTTGCAAAAATTTTGTCCTGTTATAGAAATAGTTTTTGGTTTCTCTGAGTGTAATAAAAGTAAGAACAATCAGATACATTAACAAAAGGGTGTTTACCGGTTATAAATAGAACAACATATTTACTGTCACACACAGCTCCAATAAGACATCTTGTCTTTCCTGTAAGGTTTTGTAATTATGTGCTCCTGGCTGCAGTATATTGCGTGCATTCTGTGTATATGCTGCTTGTGTTTCTGTTTTTTATTTTTTATTTTTCCTGTGTTTTTTCGGTTTTAATCAATAAAAATACTGCAGCCTTACTGGGAAGTGAAGTGATCAGAGTTTGGAATCAGCCATGTCTCATTTGCACTCATGGTTTTGACACTTGGAATGACAGATATTAGGCACTTCAGGATCTTCTGTGACATGCATATCAACCTTCAAACTTAGCTAACTACAAACTAGCTAAAGCTTTATCATGGTAGACTGAATAAAATGGATTGCATCAAAAGATTCTTACTTAGTATTTACTATAACACACACTGGCTATGGTGAGTGTGTGACATAAAAAGACTGTGAGGCATAAAAAGAGAGAAAACACCATCAAGTGAGATGCTAGAGGTTTCAAATAGGTTTATTTCTTCATGAATAAAACACTTGAACAATCTTAAAAAGTTTGAGGCACTTTGGAGTACAATAATAGTGAAGGCAGGATTAAGTATTACCATGAAACCACTTTTAGAAACATACTGATTCAATGACAGGAAACATAAAATGCTCATTTTCAAGACATAACATGCCTAAACATAAGATAAATGTTGAGCTAATTGAATAACTAAGGATAGGATTTCTACTGTAACCTATGTGTATACTGTATGTGCCCATTTGTAAAGCATGCATTATCTGCTTCAGACTGCAGAAACTATCAGTATTTAGTTTACAGATATTCAAATTTTCAGAACGGCTCACTTACCTTTTCCCCTTCAAACGTGACAGCAAGGCTTTGAAAAATGAACAGATAAAGGCTTTGTACTTAAGATCATCACACAAACCAGATCTTAGCCAGAAGGGCCTGTTCTCATACAAACCCATTTCATATTTTCATCAAAATATTTCACATTTAGTCTGCTTCCAGCAACACTCATCATAATACTCATAACCTAAACCACATCCAAAACACTTACATTACACATGCATCTTTCCAAAAATCTTATTAAATCTCCAGTGAATTTCATTTGTCCCGTGAATTCTGGTTGAACTTAGGACTCTTCGTACCGCAAACAATCAAAATGATTCTTCAGGAATATGTCATTGTGCAATTATGCAGTGTTTTGCACTGCATTTCATAATTTGACTTAGGCCACAATCATACATTTTCAAAGTTAAATTTCTTCAAATGAATCCAGTTCAACAGCAGTCAAGGGTAGATCAAATAAATAGCTCCAAGCATTGAAAGTCTGTGTATATTTTGACATTTTAGCTGGAATTAGAGATGTTTAACTAAGTAAAGCACGTTAATCATGTTCAAAAGCTATGGTAAGCACAAATGACACACTACAGTAACAAAGAAGATTCATAGCACTGTTTTTGGCAATTCCTTCATATAGGTTTTCTTTTTTCCCCCAACACTGCTCTATATTGTTCTCATGTCACTTGTAGATCTGTGTCCTCCATCAGCTAGTGTATAACTCACAGTGTGATTGATAATGTGTTCAGCCAAATGTTATTGTCCAAAGTCACATCACACACACATCCTCCAATTGTCACACAGTGTAGTCCTGGAGTTTGAAAATATTTTACTATTGATTTATGATATGGCATTCATTTCTAGATCCAAACAGAGGTCTTTCCATTTTTTACAATGGTTGCAGCTTTCTCCGTGGCAGATTTTGGCCTGGCTCCTTGTTTCTCCTGGACCGCATTGACCCGATTTTGCTCTGCCATCGTGCCCCCAGATACAGGACTACTGGTTCTGGAGGTTTGCTGGTTGTTTTTGGTGCTGTATGTTTGGAAGGCCATATCGAGCTGCTCCTGGGCAACCCTTAAGTGACGGTGTAGGCTGGCCAGATCAGAGGGGATGTTCTCGTCCGGGCTGGTGCACTGCTGCTCTTGGGCCACGTTGGTCATGTTCTGCTCGTGGGTGATGAGGCTGTTGGGGATCCTGTTGGGTTTGTCGGACTTCATGACAAGGTTGTAGCCCGGAGGGGAGGCCGGAATGTTACGAGAGAACGGGTAGCCATAGGATGTCCGTCGGCCCCTGTTCCTCTTTTGGCGGAGGGTGTCCCGAAAAGTGCCAATTCCCAAATGAAACATCTCGCACACATTGAGGAGCAGACAGAGACAGCTTACCACATACATGATGAGGAGGAATATTGTTTTCTCTGTAGGCCTAGAGATGAAACAGTCCACTCTGTGTGGACAGGGAACCCTGTTACATACGTATGAAGGGCTAACACGAAAGCCATAGAGGAGATACTGGCCAGTGAGGAAACTGATTTCAAAAATAGCTCGTGACATGAGTTGGAGAACATAGATTCTCATCAGTCCCTCTTGCATAATTCTACGGCGGCCATCGTGTTTTTCTGGTCCTCGGTTGGTGCTGGCCGCTGGTTCAGGTTTTGCCTCCTGCACCTCCAGTGTATCCTCATAGATCATGGGCTCAGCATCATCATCCTCATCCTCCTCCAAGACATCCTCCAGGTGGTGGCTTTCTCTCCACCTGGTGTGAGGCGGCTTCTTGCGGAGCCTGTGGTGCTTCTTGCGTTCCTCCTCTGAGGTGCGGGCTATTTTGTGGATGGCGTAGCCCAGGTACATGATGGAGGGGGTGGAGATCATGATGATCTGGAAGACCCAGAAGCGGACGTGCGAGAGGGGAGCGAAGGCATCGTAGCAGACGTTGTCGCAGCCCGGCTGTTTGGTGTTGCAAGTGAACTTGGTCTGCTCATCCGAGTAGATGGACTCACCTCCGACCGCTGTGAGCACAATGCGGAAGATGATGAGCACCGTCAGCCACACTTTCCCCACAAAGGTGGAGTGGTTGTGGATTTCTTCCAGCAGACGAGTGAGAAAGCTCCAACTCATGTTGGTCTTACAAGCTTTTCAACTAGAATCTGTAAAGATAACAAAAGAATTGATTAATAAGACCTAAGGACAAAGCCATGAGTTCCCTATCAATGATAAATGACCAGTTTATTGGTGGGGAAGAGTTTGAGCTAATATCAGCAATCAGAGTCAAATTAAATCAAGCCAAGTTTTATTTATTTGCAGTGCAATATCCCATGGCATGCTTTAACGTCACAATAAAATAAAAAATGAGTTTTTCCACTTGTTAGCTAATTTTCCATGCCAGAACATTCACCTAAATCCCAAGCAATTTATTAAATTTTGATTTTGTATTTTTTTTCTTTTGTATATATATCAAAATGCCATTGCTTCTACATCCTGGAAAACAGTGGATCTTAAATGGTGATATCATGTTGAACCAGAAGGCGTGAACAAAAATTTTAACCAGTAAAAGCTCACATTTTTTGAACTATCAAACAAAACTGCCTTTCTCTCCCCCTGTGTTATGCCCCACCCCAACACCCTGTTTCAACAGGACATACATAAAATTAAGGAAGCAAGAGATTCTCAAAATGTCAAGTCAAATGTCAAAATTTCATTGTGATTTTAAAGGGCTTAAAAAGAGTAAAAACAGTGGTCATGTAGGCCAGTAACTACAATGCAATAAAATTCACAATAAATTAATAAGAAATTATATCAGTTGGTCGTTACAACAACGCACAGTCAACATTAGTCCATATTATAACGTTATTATGACCCTTTATTATCTATTAATATACCCATAAAGATACACCGTTTTTTGTTTATGTTTGTATTGTGTTTGTGTCATTATATATAACTAGTCCAACCAAAACAAATCCACTCTAGGGTGTTTACAAAGGAATTGGGCATGCAAATGTTCATGCTGTATACATGTAGCATTTGCAGCGGGAGAGTTAGAGACAATACATTTTATTTTGTCTCAAAAACAAACTGCATCCATATTATCAATACAAATGTGAACAGGAGGACTTGCTGGTGTTGATGACATCCATTTTTAATTGATTGCAAACACTATTACAGAACAGTGGTTATTGCTGATAAAGCACCTTGCAACTAGGGTGATGTCATTCAGTCCTCCTATGGCCAATTCCAAGACATTGCCGATGTATTTATTAAGATGCTTCACTTATGACTAAGAGAATTCTGGCTCCATTCAAACACACTGAGAAATATTGGAAATTTGTGAACAGATTGAAATGGCAGAAAGTACATATGGGAAAATTAAAAGTAAACATCACGTTATTATCAGCCATGCATAAAATCGCCTGCTAGCAAGTCTTGTAGGTTAGCTTGGATACATTTGGTTAATGTTCTAAGTAATATTTAACGCTTTGGCTCCTTGTCTGAGTCTTCTGATGTGCTGAAGACTCCAAGACAGTGACAAATTGAAAATAGGAAACAATTTTGACAAACCTCTGAATTTATGGAAATGGCTTGTGATCAGAGTGACAGTTAAGAAACATGGTGTGCTCAGTGCTGGAACACTTCACATTAAAGGACAGGCACGGAAAACGAATGACATGAAGGCAGTGAGCTGTCATCTGTTAGAACATGGTCCATTTCATAAGTTCAAACTAGGCGGTGATTGCTTCTCTGCATGGTACCATTAAGTCCACCACAAAACTTTTACTATAAACATTCATGGTGTCTAATGTTGTATTGTGAAGTAGGATATTGCCTTACAAACTCTATAAGCAGACTAATAGGTTATACTTTGTGCTGGATCTGGAGGAAGATGCATGTGAGTTGTAAGTGCCATAGGGAGGAAACTCAAATGTCTGATCATATGTTTGTACTCTGATTTCCAGTGAAACCGCTTTGTTTTTTCAGTTTTTGGAACAGATCAGCTGTTGAATAACTGTTTAGACATAGGCCTATAATTTAGTTAATGTTCTTAGTGATATTTAATGCTTTGCTGCACCCCCTTGATCTGAGTCTTCTGATGTGCAGAAGACTCTAAAACAGTGATAAATTGAAAATAGGAAATATTTTTTTTACAAATCTCTCACCTACAATAGGCCTACAGCACTACAACAACAGCATCAGCACCAAGAACTGTGATGCCTAAATAGTGTGTGATGAATTTAGGCTGGTGAAAAATAGATAAATAGTTGTGAGCTTCCCTAGTTTATTGCCTACTGTATATTTGTCTTGCCACTGGTTATATGTGTATAAGTATATACATATAGATAGATAGATAGATAGATAGATAGATAGATAGAAAGATACAGATATAGATATGGATAAAGGTATAGATATACACATACATACATACTTAGTGGAATGACACAAACTTTCCCGGGCATAGACATTTTTAAACTTATTAATCAGCACGGAAACCAGTGAAACTACTTTCTATATGCCTCCTGTATCTGAGGAGCTTTTAAAGTACTTATTCCATACTTTGTGTATTTGCTATATAAAAAAAATCAAGTGAGTTTCACTGAAAAGATGTGCTGCAAACTAGAGCTCTTTACTCTTCTCACAGTCACTGCTGGCTTTCAGAGGTGAGCGGAGCCGCGTTGAGGCGATGGTGTAATGCTCCTGCCCCTTCATTCATAGGGCAGAGTTGCAGAGTTCATGCTGATCTCATGACTGTGGCACTGTGTTCCCTGGCGTGGGATGTGCCATGTCCCCTGCCATCTGAGTGAACAGGAGAGGCTTGTTGGTCTGCCACGAGGCCTCCCCTCCAGATCCAGCACTGATGACACTGGGGAGGGGTGCAGCCACATGGAGACAGATGGCATCTATGGTAGGGAGATCATGTCAGCCCCGGGATGACATGACAGGAGGGCCACTTCACTACAGATTTACACAGAAGTTTGAATAAATCTGGTTTATTCATAGTGGTTATGGCACACTAAAACATTTAGCTGGCCTTGAGATATCTGCCTGCTATTGACGTATTTTGCATTGCATTTTGTGTTATATTGTATCATCATAATGTGCAGTCCTGTCTGTCTCTAAGTTTATGTGCTGCTGCCCTTTTGTCCAAATCTCCCTTGAAAAGGTGATTTTAAATCAGAGTGGGACTTGCCTGGGTAAATAAAGGTTAGATTTTTGTTAAGATTTGGTTTCATGTTGGGAGCATCATTGTACTATAGCTGGGTTATTATTCATGATGAAATAAATAAAACATGTAAGAGTCTATTAATCATCAGTAAAGTTATATGGCAGTTTCACAAATTTGCACAAAAGGAAAGTGCTTAGTGTCTGTAACATGTCATATAGAGCAAGTTATTCAAGTAGGACAGTTTTCATGCTGAAGCAGGGATGGGACGTTCATTACGGTGACCATGTTGTGTCGGCTTTAAATTAGCCAGAAAAAAAACAACTAATAATTCACAAATATTTAGCCTAATTTTTTTAATCAGATGTCCATTCAAGGATTTTAAATTCTAACCAATAACAACGCCTGTTCTTAATAAAAGTGTAATGCACAGGGGTGTGCAGAGTAGAATAAAGAGTAAAAATTATTCAGTTGACTTGAATTTTAATGGCATTTTTCAACACTCTTCGCTCACTCACCACTCATCACTATGGCAATGATATCAGTTCTGCTTTTAAGCATGCAAAAATTCACAAATATTTAGGATTTGCTTACACCATCTTTTCTCAAACTGTGTAACTAGGACCTTTATGTGTTAGTGCTAATGCAGGCCTGTATGCTACACAAATAAAACTTATTGTTACACTAAAATTAGACTGAGCTGCTAAGCAAAAAGCTTAAATTGCTTTGCATTTCAAAGCAGAAAATTCACATTGGAATATCTTTTGCAGTGAAATTATATTCCAGCAGGCTTAAGTTAGACATTCAGGGGCTTTTAGCAGTCAGCAGTGCAAAATGTGACCCCCTCATGTAATATGCAACTACAATGATATGACAAAGTGACTCAATCCAAATGCGCATCATGACCCTTCATCAGGAAATGTGAACAAATGTCAATAAGCGAGACAACCCACCTGGAAAAGCTGAACATGCATTGCCCATCCTGAAGGTTGTCCATACCTCCTCTGCTCTCCCTACAGATCCCTCGCACTCTCTGATCCATGGAATACCAGCTCCATCCTAACGTCCTGGCCCTTGTCCTCTTATTAATGACTTCCAAAATGAGAAAAAAAAAAGAATGAAGAAACTCAGGAGACTAGCTAATGCAACCTTTCTGTTTATGTTGTTTTCCAACTCTGTGCAGAAGTGAGGTCTCGCCGCTGTTGAATGCCTCACATTCTGACTTGTGTCTGGTTTCTCTTACACCAGCCTTCTGCCCAAGAAGGAAGTATAAAAAAAAGAGAGGCAGAAAAAAAAATCCTCCTCTGGCAACTGACCCTCAACTAAGGGGTCAGACTTGAGGATATCTGAGTGCAGATTGAAATGAACACCCAACTGAGGAAGCGTGTTAATCGCAACACAGCCCCCCCACCCCA
>OMKZ01054814.1:11019-50078 GCA_900302535.1 Neoniphon sammara | reverse complement strand
CAAGTGTGTGAACCATAAAGTGGTGTATATCTCTGAAATGCACTACTTAAGCATAGAGTGCTATAGGGTTCAGCTTAATTACCGCTGAGATATGGCTTTGAAGTTTTACACCCCGGCTACACAGCCCTTAATGGGCTGAATCCACGCAATTAGTTATTTCGGCCAGAGAATGCTACCACCGATTGCCTACTTGTAGCTGAAGAAATTCATCAGCTCCCTGATATGAGGGCATATTGGTCTATCAGCATTTAACCCAGCCTTGAAATGTACATCTTTGCTTGGTTTAAGAATTTGGGGGTCGCTGCATCAGTCACCTGTTAAGTGAAAAACAAACCAGTGAGTTTGCGAGGTGTCATATCACGAAAAGCGGAGTGTGATTCAGTTTTAATGAGGTGAACGCAGCTTCACACATTTTGTGCCATTGGGTACGGTATGATGCCGCCTGGGAGCTGTTTTGACGTATCAGAGTGGGAAGCAGAAAGTTGATGATGCTCCTTATTATAGAATCTTTCTAAATTTAGCTTCAGAATGAAAGAGCGATATATACAGTTGGAAAGCTTCACATTTGTTTTTAAGCTTTCCGTGCATAGGTAGGCACAGAAGTAAGATAGACTGATCCCTGCCCAGGTCCACGGGGAGTGTAGCCTATTGCTGTGGGCTGCATGAGCAAGTTCCTGAAAAGACCTGTGAGTGGCTGGGAAACAAAAGGATTTGGGATTTTGATTAATGCAGCCACCTTCAGGGCGCGTCACCGTTGTAAACGTGATATGTCAGCGCATAGCCTGCGTTGTTTTCTGTTTTGCTTTAAGTTAGGTAAAAGAGTTTTATTATTTTTGAGTTACTCATATTTCAGTACTGTAACTCACCACGTTGCCTTGCAAGGCGAAGTAATGTGAAGCGCGGTCAGGCTCCTGCAACACGAGACCAGAGCATCGACTCATTGCACAGATACTAGTGGTGCTGGAGAGAGTGGCTGCACGTATCTGATCCGACAGTAGGATTTCTCAAGAGCTCTCGTTTTGAAGTTGATTTGATGAAGTTTCCGGAGAGACGCGTATAAAATAGGACATGTGCTGCAATATTTTTATAATTGCAATTTAATTTAGATTCACCTGTCTCTCAATCCACCTGGCAATAATATAGTTTTTCGAGCACCAGTAATGTCGATGCATGTGGACATTTGAGCACTCGGGCTTTACATTGCTTCGGTTTGTAAGCCTTTGGACAATGTAGCTGCCAGGCATATAGCCATAACTTGAGAAGCACTGAGAAAGAGGAGTTTGTCAGACTTGCCAATGTGAACAACACTTCAGAACCAAGGACAGATCCCCACCTCTGCGTGGCAAACATGTTCAAAGTTAACCTCATCTGGACTCAGCTCATCACATGAAGCTCTTCCCTTACACTACCTAACCCCATTTCAAATTATTTGTGCATGCACATTTGCGCAAATCGTGTGGAGAAGAAGATTGATACGCGGAGACCTGCACATACATCAAGCAAGATACATTTTGTATAGATACAATCAGGTAAGAAATGAACCCCTTTTATATTGCACATGCCACATTTTAACATGCATAGTGGAGTAATTTCATAGGAATTACACAGTCTATCTAGGTTCTCATGGCAGATATAAGATAGTAGACGCTAGTGCATGCTTTGATATATGTTAAATTGTTGGTACTGGCTTAAGATTTTATCAGGTTTACATAACCTCAACTTGACCCCCTGTAAAATCGCCCTTTATTTCGATCGTATGGCAGATTAAAGGCGTCCTGGATGCAACCTGTCCCAGATATTTCACTTTATTCCACTTAAATCCCATCAGACAACTCACCAACTCTCAAACAGTCAGCAGTGCGTTTGACTGGTTACAAAGCATGAAGCCTAAATTAGAACAGCAGTTTAACTTGATCTGTACTTAGTTCAATTTATCATCAGACCATTTGCCATGCGATTATTATTTGGCTGGAAGAATATTCAACTAGAACCTATACCTCTAAATAATTGCATAACACCCTAGGCTCATGTAACATAATAAACGTGACCAATAAGAGCGACTTTTGTTTTCAGACCTTGTCTTACATGAAATGATAGGATTTTGACACCACACGGGTTTCAGTCTACAAGGGTCACGAAATCGTTTGGCTGGCACAGAAACTGATTTGGCATTGGACGTGATATGAAAACCATCATCCGCGCGTAAAATGTTAAGCCTACATGCGTTGTTGGCTGTAGATTTGAGTTTACATCACCTGTCATTATTATGATGAGTCCACCATTAAATACAATTTGATATTTAGCAGCTAGAGCAGAGGAGTATTCGGCCATCAGAATAATTTAATCATTAGACATTTTCTTATGTGTGCAATTGTAAAGGCAGAACCTGGACCTGCGGAAGCAATATCCACACTGTTAGGTTTAATTTGATCTGATGACAGATCGAATATAGCTATTTCCTCTTCTAATACTTGATACACAACAGCCTATTGGAGAGCAACACTCAAGCATCATCACACTACAGTAGATCTGAACTCTTTCAACATCTATCTTAACTCTGAACAAAAAGTGCAGCCAAACACATTCATGGGTTCTCCCTGTTCTTATAGGAGAACCCTAATGTGTGCAATGTAAAAGCTTTTCTTTTGTGTGGAATGCCTTTACCCAAAAATCCTGTGTGCATTGTTCTACTCAGAACCCTTCATGCAAAACAAAATAGAGATAAAAAAAAAACACTAATAATTCCAGTTGCAAATGTATGTTAATTATATACTTCAGATTATTTTTCCCTCCAAACAAGGCTTGCAGCTATTATAACTTTGATTTGATTTTGAATTTTACGGTTGCTCTACTGTAGTTTGAATTTAGGCCTTTCTGATCATCTCTGCAACAAGATTGGATGTGTAGCTGCAAATTTTCAGATGTAAACATCAGATGTATGGTGGTGGGGTTCGTACTGTATTGGCGCCTCCATGTCTTGCTGAACTAATCATTTCTTGTTGACTGCTTGTTGGCACCTTCTGAAACTGGTCAACAAAACCTGCTGTAGCCAAAACATTTGATTCTCACTGCTGCACTTGGTGTTGAAGTTTTCAATATGCATATAAAGTTTAATGCATGTGATGTAGGCAAATAACTTTTGCTTATGTAAGTAAATATTTTGCAGGGATACAAGCACATTAAAATAATAAGAGAACATTTTGAGACATTAAAAGGCTGATACATTGCAGTAATGGATATGTTCAAATTCACCATCTTCTGTTGCCTTTCCAATCAAATTCACCATCAACTGGCTGCCGGCCACTACAGAGCAGTCTTAATTCCTTCAGATGACAAGTCCAGGTGGGGGATTAACTGTGTCCTCACTGTGGATAATATGATGGAAATAATAAGCAGAGTTGTGGTTGCTGTAGTTTTTGCTTCATTTTGTATTTCATTTGCTGTAAAATAAGGAGTCTTGCCTGGAAGAACGGGTAGAAGTTGAAGTTAGGTTACTCATCCACGGGATAATTTTGGACATATTTTGTAACGAATATAGACTTACTTTGTGTGCTTATCAACCAAAGTAAATTCTTGGCAATAATAAATAGTATTCAGTGATGCGACTTGTGTGCAATTTTCTAGAATAATGACAGAATTTCTTGTTCTGTCATATTGCATGAAAAGCTGGGTATCACTTAGGAATAATAAGGTATAGCTCTCACAGAAGCACAGAGACTAAAATATCTAAAATAAAGTTTGGTCCTGCAGATTTCTCCAGTAACATTGAAAACAAAATCCTCTGCTATTAATTGACCTCCTATATAAAGTGTTAGTTACATGAATATTTGAAAGCTATATTTCATCTAAGTCTACACAAGGAAATACTTGCTGTGTTGCAGCTGTTATTACTATGAACCACGTTTAATGTATTAAACATTATTATTATTATTATTATTATTATTATCGGCTTTGTGCCAGCAAAATAAATAGCATAGTTTCCATATGTGGGCTGATGCAGCTACTGGAAACAGTAACAGTTGAGATGGGTGCAAATTTCAGAAATGTTTGCTATTTTTTTTTTCTTTTAAACACAACATCTTATTAAATGACACATCAAACAGATTCACTCTGGAGATTGTTTTGTTCAGTATTATCTGTGATTTGAGGAGTTGAGTAAATGCATGCCGCCTGATCATAATGGACCACATCAACACTAGGTGGTCCACTGGATTTTGACATGTGTTGAACACCAAACCGTCTCTTCAGCTATTGTTTTAGACTTGAATAGCACTGTGTTTCTCACTAGGACTCTACTTGCCAATTATCACCGCTGAAAGCGATCTTGCAGTGACTCATGCATTTACACATTAACTATATTTAGATAAGACAATAAGGAATGGTGTTTTCAAAGCATCTTTATGTTACTAATGGTGGAGAAATTCTCTCTGTATTGGGTTGCAGCAGCAATGCAATAGCTGGTGGTTCAAAGCTGAGTAAAGCACACTGCCTTCTCTTTTTGAACTTGCTTTTCAGAGGGAATATTGCACAGAGACAGCTGGGGAGCAAGTGACTGTTTGCTGCTGAGTGTGAGTGTGACAGCCGTTTCTACCATGAGTTAGGTTTAATGATGTGATCGAAGCATGATAGAAGCTACTTTAGAAGTAAGCGGGGGCTGGGCGTTAGCCGTCACAATGCTCACGCAAACTGATAATACTCATCCCTTTAACTATTGTTTCAAAGAATTGGTAGGAAATACAGTGATAATTTTTCCAGCTGTATCTCATGTAAATTTCAAAGTGTGCAGCATATATTTTCAGTTCTCAGAGTTTTCAGACACTGCTCTGGACCTTCAACCTTTTTCTGGCCCGGTTTGTGTAGGTCTGCTTAATTGGCTGTCTCTTATTGCTCCATTACTTCACTCCATGACCCGCTCTTTGCAACCAGATAGCCTCCCATCTGCTCCAAGAGACAGCACAGAGCAACTGTTCGAATGCTGAACTCTTCAAGTTACTTTTTCAAGTCATGCCCACTGCCACAGTATTTTATCCTGAAGGATATTTGGGGATCTAATAATAGGGCAAATGACATGACACATAGCATATTTAAGATAGATTTTACTTTGATCTAAGGAGCACTGGCAAATCCTTCATTCACAAGGAAAGCAGAGATCAGAGGATTCATTTGTCTCTTCTTCTCTAACTTTAATTTACCTCTGCATAACATGTTAGAAATAGAGAGCAGCGGATTCATCAATGCACCATATGGTTTCCCACCCACAACCTGATGTGACATTTACCTGAGGGAGATTCTGCAATCATTACACTTGTTCCTCCTCATTTTCTCTCTTGCTTGTTGCTACGTCTTCTCCTGGGACGTCACAGAATATTCTCCGGCCTCCCTTGCAAAAGTATGCATGTGGACACACACACACACACACACACACGGTGATAGCAGTGTTTGCAATCTGGCCCTGCGAACCCCACTGTGGGATTTTTCTGCCTATGAGAAAACAGCGATACACAGTGAGAGAATAAGATGACAGATAAGACATATACTAATCGTAAAACATACTGATAATGCAGTTGGGTCTTCAAAAATGTTCATGTAATATTACGATTCCAGTAAGAATGCTGGATGACAAAATAGGAAACAAGAGTTACAGCTGGCACAGCAAAAGTCAGTAATAGTCTTCTCTGTACTCTTAGATATAGCAGATCAAATGTCCCAAACCAGAGGCCAAACTATGTGGATTTACCAGTATTAAGCCTCTATGACCAAAACTTGGGTGAGAGATCTACCACAACGTCAGAAATAATTGCTATCGGATACATTTTCTAGTTATTTTATGGCATATTTGCATCCCTTTGACTGATACAACATTACAGAACTACAACTGATTTGTCTACTATAATGAAGAGAAGTTGACAGTAAGACTGGCCCACTATGAGTCATTGACAGTCCACTCTCACCATGTTTGCTGAACAGGCACTATTACATCAAGATTTGTTTCTTCCATCTCTAATAGAAGTCTGTGTTTAACCAGCCCACCTGTCTAATCAGATGTCCTAATAAGTTGTAATGAGATCTAAACCTGTGACCTCAGCATGATAGGAATCTATATCAGCATAGTTGTCTCGGCGCCCACCATCCTGCAGCCCAACCCTAGTTTTTTACCTACCATGTTTCCATGGCAACCCCAGTCATTGAGGAGAACCACCATCTATGTGATGTCTCATTGTAAGCTTGAAAATTATATTTCATTTGAGGGGTTCGCACCCTAAATATCTATAAATATTTGATGTAGCCACTCAGCAACAGTAATTCAGGGTTTATCCCTCAGATACAACTGCCGAGAATTCATTTTACACAAACCACAAGAGCCTTACTGAAATCATTTCGACTGTGTTTTTCAATTTAAATAGTGACTGCAGCTCACCTATATAGATTTCATGGCCCCACTTGAGATATAAACGTAAACATCACAATCTTGGGAGTCTCAAACAATGGCCAAAACATTTCTAGAGGTTACATTAAGTCTAAAAAATATGCAGTTTAGGCACAAATGGGCAAAAGGTGTAAATGGGTAGGGAAATTGTGATAGGCCGCTATTGAGAGCTGTGAGAGCTTTTGTCAGAATTTGTGATTATGGAAGCATAATTTACATACAAGTTGATTGCTTTTATAATGATACCAGATTTATGCCTTGGTCTTGACTATGTCAGATAAACCTACAGGCAATAAAGACCCTACTGTAATAGATTTAACTGAAGGGATCACAATATTTAATTTCAAACTATCATTGTTTGCCAGTCCTCAGAGAGTCCACTTTTCATTAAGTGAAGTAGACTTAGGACAGGATGTGTTATGTATGTGAGCTGAAGGTGAAAAATTCTGGGTGGTAGAGCACAAGTGTGAAAGCCACCGGCTTATCTGTGAGATAAAAGGAGTGAAAAATTGTTCGGTAGGTGAAAACAGAATCACTTTCAGGCAGAGTCATTGCTTAATTTGTTTCTTCTTCTCCCAACTACTCAGGGTATATCAAAGATGCTACACCTGTTAAGAGAAGACTTAAAAGTCATCCACCACCAGACCCAGTAAACTTATTTTTCACTACGTCAGCCAACTGAAACCTGTTCCCTGATCTGGCCATGCTGAGTCCAGGCCTCTGCCCCAGGTTGTTGGCCACTAATGCCCACTGCTGGACACTCCACATTCTCCTGTTGGAGCTCCTGGTCCCAGGAGTTCTACCCAGCAGCTCCCGAATCCCTACCACAGCCAAACATGAGATCACCATGGACGGAGACCTGGTGATCGGAGGCCTGTTCCCCGTGCATCAGAAAGGTGAAGGGACAGAGGACTGTGGTAAGATCAATGAGGAAAGAGGGATCCAGAGACTTGAAGCCATGCTGCTGGCGCTTGATGAGATTAACTCCAGCGATCGCATCCTTCCTGGACTCAAGCTAGGCGCCCACATCCTCGACACCTGCTCGAAGGACACCTATGCTCTGGAGCAGTCCCTTGAGTTTGTCAGGGCGTCGCTCACCAAGGTGCACGAGCCGGGCTTCATCTGCCCCGACGGCTCCAACCCCATCCAAAACGAAGTCCCTCTGGCCATCTCTGGGGTCATCGGAGGGTCCTACAGTGATGTTTCCATTCAGGTACCTGTACATTTCATACCTCACACATGTCCACAGATTATACACTATCAGTACTAAGAAAAAGTTCATTCATTTATTATATTTACCATAGCAAAACCTAAACATGCGTAGCACCACCACATCACCTTAATCAGGCAAAATATTTTTTTTATCCCACATATCTCCATTTATATATATATAGTAATAAGATAAGAATGTAGGAAAATACAGGCATCAGCAGTCAAGCTCCACAAGCAGCACAGACTGATCAAGCAATTCTTGCAAATACTGCAAGGACTTGCATTTTTGACCTCTTCTAGCACTTTCCTACCAAATAGAAACCTCCACACTTTTTGCAGGAAATCTTAATTTAGTGAGTACACATTGTGAGATTTGGAGATGGGTGCAAGTGTATCTGCACACACACACACACACACACACGCACAATACAGATGGATATCCGAAATGCCTCGCATTCCCACCTTTATTGAGCCAATGGACTGTGCCTGTTGTAGCACAAGTTTTTGCTTTGACTGGAATAATTACCCACCTGGGATGGTGCTGTTTGAAGCATCGGCATTCACAGGGACATCCGTCACTTTGTCAGCGACTTCATTTCCGCCACACAAAGAAAACTGACCTTTTACACATGTATGAAGAGTTGCCAAAGGCAATGCATCTGAGCATACTTAATTAATGCTGATTCCCCTCGCACGCCATAATTACCATGATGCACTGCGTGTTAGGGAGACAAGGCATGTGTGAATAATTTGGTAGCACTTTCCATTAGCTCCAATTTATAACACATCTAACACACACACAGACACACACGTGTGTATACGGTAAGAGATCTCTGTAAGCTAAGACATGTTCTTGAATACTAATTCAAACTATATTAGTTTTTATTTTGTTAAAATTAAACTAATATTTAATTTTTGACACACTGGTGTAACAGTGTGTTCATTTATTGAGAAAAATTTTCAAATGAAAGTCCTCCAGGCGATTATCATTTTTGGCTCAACCACAGCCAGGGGGGCCTGCCCTGCAAACGTGAACGTCTGTCCGTGTCTGACTGACTGTCTGACTGAGTGATGAACTTACACTGCTGGTTGGCAGCGTGTTTGAGTTTCCTCATTGGCCGTTGATCTTTCAAAATGAACAGTTTCCTATTACGTCCTCACGGGGCGTTTACAAATTGACGTTTAAACAAAGTTCTCTTGACATTGTAAATAGCAGTTTTTGTGAAATGCTTGTCATAACGACCCAATTACATATTTTGTTGCATTGACATTCAATCAGTGTGCTTATTTATTTTTCCCCCTCAATTTCTTTCTCCCCTCTCCCGTTTTTTTCTTCTTGTTTTATCCCTGTATTTGAGGCCGGCCTTTAGGCTATTTGTTCGCATCGACCATGCCCCCAATCATTATTGGAGACCTGGCTTTTAATTGAGTACTGACTTTTATTTGAGGAAATATGGTATTCCCTTAGTTCGCAAAGCATTATGGGAAATTTCTTCTACCCCTCCGTTTGTATTCTCCATCTGAGAATGCTCCATTTGGAGAGCCATCTGTACTAGAATGGTCCAGCTGTGGCTTGAAGACCAGGGGACGTGGCGTTAGGTGCTATATGCCACCAACCTTATTGGGGGATCTGTACTGCTAAATGACCGCTGCGCCTTGATCCCAAAAAGAAACAGGACACCCTACCCACAAAACATAGGGGTAGGGCGAAGTGGTAGGGCCAAGGGGGAAGTTGGGATTGGGCCATTGACTGCAGCTCATTCCAAATTTATCACACGCTAAGAACGGAATATACATACACGGTCCAGCCATATACTAGGTTTTGACCTAGTCTTGTTGCCTCTGGAGTTGTTTTTCAGACACGCTGTGCCACTTATTACATTCACCTTTGCTTGTATTAGTCATCATCTTCCAATGTTTTTAACTCTTCTCCAGACTTGTGCTGGTTATGCAACTCTGCAACTCACTCTCTTTATCCAAACTAGATATTGTTTAGAGAAACACACACACACACACACACACACACACACACACACACATATATATTATATATATATCCCCATACATTACTTGGCTCAGTCAACAAACAAATAGTCTAAATAGCCTATGGCCTAAATAGCATGAGTCTGTTGAAAAGGTTAATAATAATTTGTTTTGAAACAATGTTATTAATATCATTAATAAAAACAAGAATTCTGTATAATAGACAAAATAGTCTCATTGCACAAGACTTTATGACTCATGCCAGGACAAATTTCATTCATCCGTCCTTTTTAAAGAGCCCCTCCGGCGACCTCTTGATGTCAAAACGCTTCCTGAAAAAGAAAGTGACATATGCAGTTCCCCACCTACCACAGTCTCAGTCAAATTGAGCCTCACCTGTGCAAAAGGTATAACCACACTGTTTCCAGTGATTTCAAAGACACATTGCAACTAAATCATTGGTTTTCCTGATAAAATGGGAGTAACAGCTAATTACAGACAGCTGGCACAACCAATCCAGGCCCTGATTAACCTGCTGCACATGTGAGACTCACTCTGATTGGTGTGATCCGCATATGTCACTTTCTTTATCAGGAAACGTTTTGAAAATGACCGAGATCATGAGATCACTGGAGGGGCTCTTTAATACCTGCATATTCCTAATTAGGGTTGCAGGGGGCTGACATCTACCCCAGCATGCACTGGATGAGACCAGGAAGAACTTAGCTCAAAAAAGTGTCACAACATTTGTGCTTGTCACTGATGTCACAAATGACATACAATAAACATTACATAAACACCAAAAACTGATATAATATCTCAAAAACTGGTGACTAAACTGGTATTCATGCATGTGCCATGTACACAACTGTTGAAGATGTTCAGTTGAGTTAATGTGACACAAATAATTCTGTGCCAAAATATTAGACTGGGAGACGTTAGATGTAGATTATGTCAGCAGGGTTGGTACTTTTAATGTTACAGCCAAGTTGACTGATTTGACTGTGTTAATGTCTGTTAAAAATTAAAATATACAACCTTAAATAAGTTCTTACCAGGATGCTACACCACTTAATGCTTGCGGCGTGTTATGATTGTAAAGCTAAATGGAGGGTGTCTGCACACGTTCAGAGTAGACAGACAGCACCATGGGTATCCACTGCACCATACTGTAGATAGTCTCTTCACTGGGATCATTTAAACCACAATAAAATTAAGAGCTTCTTCACCGAGAAAGAGCAGGATAATATAGATTCACTTCCCCTTTAGTGTCAGTGATAGCTTTGACAAAAGCGCTGCATGTTTTCAAGATGTATGAAAAGGGCTGTGTGCCTCCCTGTGAGCGGGTGCTCAGAGACCACACAGTCACAAAGATTTAAAAAGAGACTCAGCGCTTTTGAGTGTTTTTGTATGGATCTGAATACATACTTTCAGTGACAGTAGGCTCAATGGTCTCTTTGTTAGTGGCCTTCAGTTCCTGGACACTGCAACGACCCAAGCCTTGAGAGTGGTGAGAAGCTCATAGTGGGAAATTTTTTAGAGGGGTTTTCTGGCTTACGCCGTCGCCGTTTATCCCAGAGAAACACTTTATCGAGATGAAGGGCGCTATAAAACTGAAGAGCACCAGTGCCAGGGAAGGTCCTGGGGAATTTCGGATGAGCTGCTTTTCCCATCTGTGGGGTGCAGCCCCATTGGCTGGAACTGTCCACCTGGCTGGAGAGAGGAAGCAGGGGCCAAAGATGGGATGTGGGAAAGGTGGCGGGATATGCACTCGCTTCTCGTAAGCCTCAAAAGGATTCTTTCACAAGCAGTGCAGAGATATTCAGGGGACTCACACTGTTATGTTTCTTACTCATCCTGTTATGCTTTGTTGTCCTCATTATGTCTTCTCAGCATTTCATTTTTGAAAAAATTCTTTATTGCTGTCTAGATGTTATTATTATGGGATCAGTTATAAATGATTAATGATGATTTGATAAATATCTCCCTCTTCATATAATTGACCATTGATACATTCCTATTCTGTCTACCTGTCCTAAAATTGATAGTCCAGAAACTCAGCTTCCCACCACTTGCAATATGACTATTATACAAACTCTCACCAGCACCGAAGCTGCTGGGTTTTGGGAGTATCCCCAATAATGCCAGATTTGCAGATTGTTAAAGTTCGTCTCTGTCCATCCACATATTGCTGTTTGGTATTATGGGACCATTAGACAAACTCTGTCTCACCAGTGCTGAATCTGTTGGGTTTTGGGCCCAATAATTTGGGATTTGTTGACTGTTGAGTTCATATCTGTCCTGCTGTATGTATCTTGCTGTTTCATTTTATTAGTTTGCTGTGGTTTATTAGATCTGTTGATGTGTTGTTGCACAGAGAAATTGGAGGTTCTGTCATATTGTGCAGCCTTCTCACAGAATGTGATGGGCGAAGAAAAAAAAATCTTCCCTTAACGTGAACTTCAAAAGGGTCTTGTTTATCATGTGATATCATAGCTAACCCTCACATCCCCAGCCCCCTCCTACCTTACCTTCCTTGAACCTGTTATTTTTGAGCTGGAAGTTTTAGCACATCTACAGAGCACAGCTCAGCTCTCCAATTAGCGCAGCACAGTGTGGTAGCAAGGGGGAGAATTGTGCCGACTGGAAGGTCGGGGCAGAGTCAGGACCTATGCACGCTCAATAATAATGCTAGCCAATCGATTTCCAGCTGCAGCCCTTCATCTTCTCTGTCTTAGAGCTGTTGTTTTCTCCCTATTTTCACAGGGTGGCACAAGAATAAATTATCATGTTTTGTTCAGAGCCTGTGGCTGTTATTTCAAATGGTGAATTTAACTGCATGCTTAAGAATATGTGACAGGAGTGTATCCTCTAGTCTCAGTAACAGTAAAATAGCGGACTTATCAAGCTTATTTCACAAGCGCTAGAGACACGGGAGTAGTGTTTCAAAGCTTTAAGAAACAGATGATGAAGAGCCGCAGTCTTCACTGATGTATCCTTGAACTTCAAAGGGGCTCTAAAGGTCGCTGTTGTGGTGAGCATTGTTTTTGTGGTGGAAGGGAATGTTGATAGATGTATGTTTAATGTGGAGAATTGTCTCTTCCTGAAATAGAGTGTGCAAGCAGATCAACAGACATTCCTTTGTGCTTCTCTATATCCATTGTTACAAACCCTAGCATTAATTCTAGGAAGCACACATCTCTGGCACAAATCATTTGCACATATTTCATACACAAAAACCATGTGCATGGTAAAAATAAAAAGGTAGTGGACTATAAGGACTGAGTAGGAAACAATGCTCAAATTCTTTTTTCATTAAAGGAAAGACAAACCCAAAAATAATTCTATGCTATAATCAGTGCAAAGGCAACCCCTGCTGAGGAGTATCATGGACAACCTGATAAGCGTTTTTTAGACAACAGCTTGCATGGCCAGACTCCTGCAGTGGCTGGATGAGCTGGTGGGTTGATCGAGAATGAAAAACAAGCCAAATCACACAGCTTGTCCCTTCATACAGGAGTCTGAAGTGAGTGCACATTCTTCCTTTCCGAGAGAATACCAGTGTAAACAGAGCAACCCGTCCAAAGACTACAGGGAGGGAGTATACTCTTTCACCAGCAGAAAACAATCCTGAAGCAACTTTCAGACATCTTGGATAGTCAGTTATCAGGGACGAACCAGATTTAGTACAGTACTACCATTTTACCCTGTACTAGCAGGTTATGAGGCCTCTGAAAATATATGTAGTCACCGCATCACCTGAGGAAAGATGGATGCCCGATCCAGGAGGCACATGTTGAAACAACTCAGGCTCCTAAGAAACAGATCCCTTTAGAAGGAATACAGGATGATCACTGGCTCTGGGCATAAGCAAGAAAAAGACAAGATGATCTTGGCTTTAAGAGAATCCTTGGATTAGTTGATAAGAACAGAAAATGTTCATGTATTCAAAGGCTACATGTGCAAGGCAGGAGAAGACACGGATCTGGCCAGGACTGAAGCAGCAGGGGGTTGTTGATCTGGCTGATGACCCTGCAGGTGACCACAGGGCTACATTGGTGGTGCAACACCATACATTAATCTCTGCTGTCAGCTGGCTCATATTTAATCAGAGAATATCACTATTGTGTTACAAGGGCATTAAAGCCTTCATTTATTCAATGCCATGTGCTTTTACATACAAGTAAAGTGCACTTGTTGTCTGGCAAAATTGTGCACACACACACACATTTTCTGGAGGAGTGCATTCAAGCCTGCTGATCTGTACGCAGTGTGAGTTTACTGTCAGGTCCACAGGTGTGACAGACGACTACACTCCTGAGAGGATTATCAAAGTCAAAGATGTCAAGTCGGTACTTTGTCCTTGGAGAGAAGGTTTGCCCTAAGTTGTTATGGAGAGAATAAACCTCTCCAGACCATGAGCACAGAGAACATCATAGCAGGTTCATATTGGCTCTACGTTGTATGTTGCCCGATCAGTTAATTCACACGAGTCTGCCACTGCATTTGGCGTCCGTCCCTCTCATCCCTTATGCTGCAGAAGCTAATGATTATTAATTTGTCATATCTGCAGAAATGTAATTGTTAAAATCCCAAACTTAACCTAATGCATATCATTTGGTCACAGATCATCTGTGTTTCTTTAAGCATTAAAAGCAATATAAAAAACATACCATTTTTAAATTGAGCTAACGTAAGATTCAATTTAATAACCTCTATCTTTTGTTGGTAAACGGTCAATGTATTCCTTTATCATTGGTAACCAAATCAATAAAACCTCAGCAGAGAGATTCCACACAGCTTTGGTCAGTGTAACATGTTAACACGTCATTACACATTTGTATGTATTTGATATACTGAGTTGAGCCACCCACACCATGGAATTTATGGTCTGAGCATTACATAATTGTGTGTATTTTGAAATAAAAATGCCTCTGTGATTCCCACTGGACATTTATTTTTAATATGCTATTCAACACGGTCTTGCCATCAATTGCAACAGCCATATTTTTAGTATTTGAATTTAAATACATTATGTCCATATCCAGTAGCAAAGAGCATTTGATGTATTATGCATAACATGCATCCCTGGCCCTCTAGTAGTAGGTAGACTCAGAGCATTATATATATTCTTAAGTTTCTCTCTGCATGTCATTTACTGTATGTACAGTATGGCTCAGCATGGCAGGGACCTCGGGGACATACAGATGGACTTTCCATGTTGAAAGAATCACGACAGACACTTAAGTGAGAGACTGCACATGTTCCAGCTGTCTCATATCTGTCCTCACAGCTCCTGCTCCTTTGAGGGAAACTGGCCTGTGGAGCTACTGGCCCAGAGACTGTAGTCACATGAGTTGGAAGTTATAATCTGTACAGAATCATACCTTTACATTTAAGCTTATGTTTAACCATGGAATACAAGCAAAGAAAGATTTTTTGTTTGTTTGTTTGTTTGTTTGGTTAAGACAGACAGTTTCAACCAACTATTTTATTAAAACTTAAAATATAGTTAATTGTGAGTTAGTGCCACACAGAAACTCAAAGTGAAACAATGTCATCGCAGGATCATGACTGCATTCCCTGAGTCCGATGTTCCTTCAGCCTTCTGTGTGGTCCCTCAAAGCTTAGATCAGTAGCACCCACTGTAGTGCACTTGCGTTTACTATTTTAACTGAACACTTATAAGTGTTATAACTCTGTAAGTTATTCAGACATGGCAGTGAAGATTTACAGGACAGTAAAAGAGGGAAGTGAGACAGCATACCATGAGCTGGATATGGACCTGGTTGTAAATATTGCACATTCTAAACATTTAGCATACAGCTGATATATTGTCAATGTGCCGTTTGTTATTAAATATAGCTGCTAAATAATCATTGGGCTAAGGGAACACTGAGTGAAAACTGGAACTAAAATGAGAGAAAAAACATCCCGCAGGAAAATGCTTGGGGAACCCAGAGCTATAAATGGCATCCACCTTTGTTGGGGGACACCTCACTACTTGTCAGCACAAACTATGAAATACATCTCCTTTGTTAACTACAAAATGCTGTGGGAAAACATTTTAATTCAGTAACATTGCCCTCATTAACTCTGAACAAAACACCTCTGCAGAATATGCATGAAGGCAGGATAGCTTTAAGTGTTTTGACTTGAGCTCAGCAAAAAATTTCAATCAATAAATAAATAAAAATAATCGATAGAGCTGAGTATTGTAATGCTATTTGTTGCAGTACTGTATTGATTTAGCCCATACATATCATTTAGAAACTTATGACATTGACATTTTAATAAATTCAAATGCTAATTTAGAATTAAATTGTTTTGAGTCAGTTTGTCACCTTATTAATCATATAATCTGTTGTATACAAGTTGCACTTTAAGCTCTATACATTTGCAGTCAATTCTGTAGAGTATTGCAATGTATCGTATCAAGATACTTGTTGTATCACGAGTTCCTTGATAATGTCCAGACCTATTTTTGATTTTTGACAAAGGATAGGCACAATTTATAAGAATCAATTAGTACAATCTAAATTAATATTCCACCCATTTATAATTGTTTGCAAATCGACCTGATTGGATATTTTCTATCTTATGAGAAAAAATACTTCTGACAAAGGCAAGATTGGCAAAATGTTTTTGCTTGTAGAATGATGAATATATGGTGTTATATTATTCTCTATAGAAACAGCACAACATGTTTCCTAAGGCTGCTGCACTGTAGAGGAAGTCCCACAATACTGGTTTGGGGTTAAAAGGACACTGAGGGGAAGGAGACATATATAACTGCTGCTTTATTTACAAGGAGCATTAACAACATTAATCTTTCACTATAACATAATAATGAACCCGCCATAATCAGCATCATATATTAAATATATGTTGTGCTAATGAACTCATTAGTTATGATAATGTTTTAATTACCAAATATTTCTATGTCAACATACTTTTTTTTCCACATAACACATGGGCCAATTAATATGAAGATAGAAGGTGCGCATACAAACTTCCACTTGATAAACAGTATTTGGGTGTATGGTCTTGATTAATATTCAATATGGGAATCATAACCAGCACTCACTGTATTACTATGAACTCTGTATCTTAAAGCATTTAAGAGTCATAGTAATTTCAGCAAAATTAGTTTTTACTCATTAATATCCACATTTAAGCAAAGTGCTCCAAAACATAATCAGAACATCTAGTCTGTAGGAAGATGATGTAACTATCAAGTAGTGATTTCGATTCATTGTGTTCACAAACTGTACATACACGGCTGCCACCTTGACCATGGCCATGTATCACGGGGGCAGGGCAATTAGGAATTAAGCAAACGAGCACCTTATGCGTTCAGAGCAAATTTATAGTATGATATTATTGAGCAGGTACTGTAGAAATGTTATTTGACTCATTGACAGAGAAAGAAAAATACTGCATAAGGAAGAACAGACTGTTACTGTCACACACTTCAGTGCTATCCTGAAAGGTATGCTGTCAAGCCTTTCCAAGATGCTATTGATGACAGCCTGTCTGAAAGCCCTGGAAGAGGGAACTATTACCATGCATGTGTGACTGGCTCCATGTAGCCGGTCATAACGTTAGCCTGCTGCATACAAAATACTGCCTATTCCAGGCAACACAAATGAATCAGTAAACATGGGAGTTTAAGCAGGGCCCATTCATTACCAAAAAGTAAGAAACCATGTGTCTCAGTGGATATACATTTGATGAGATGTCTGCCCTATATTCAGCTAGAGATATCGGAAAGGACAACTGGCGGGTGCATTGCGCTTGTCTAAATACATCATACTTACTCCATTTTCCCCTCCAGAGCTTGTAGTTTGCCTGCATTTTCTGCTGGCTCTTGTCTTTGGGGTGTTTTAAATGGACCTGTCAGAGGGGGTTAAGCACATGACTGTTCTGAGATCAGGGTTAATGTCAGTAATCTCTAAGGCAAAACAGAATCTGCACTGCATTCACCATGTTAACTAGTCCTTCTTCTTTGCCTTGTACTCTTGACTGATGTCTAACTGCAAATTCTTCACTTTATGCAAATGCTTAACATTGCATGAAAAAGATCCATCCTCTGAAATTAACTTAGCATCATCATATGTAGGGCTAAGCATTTTGCAGGATATCTAAAACAAGCAGATAATAGAGTGTTTTCATATGTTTTGTTGACCACACATTCTTACACACATGTACAATACCTGAAAATTACACTATCATATGATAAAAATGGATTGATGTCTCTCTTTAAATTCTCACAGATGAGTTGGATGGAAAACAAATGGGTCTTGTAATAGGATTTAGTGTGAAACTGGAGGGTCCCAATTAGATCCATCGGGATGCTGTTGTTTGGGAAGCCTCCAGGCGTACAATGATGCCTTAGGGAGGAGGTAGCCATACTGAAACAATGTGCACCCATGGGTATTCACTGAGAACATCTCTTGAGAAGTCCTGAAAACATGGTTAGTTTTCCCCTGGTTTTCTGTCATTGTTCATTTTGTCATGTTCAGTGTGAAAATAGTTGCCAAGAAACTGTATATTCAAGACAATAAAATCAACAAGCTTGTGTCAAATGGGCAGCATGATCATCTCACAGATTATCATCTACCCCCGCTACACTCAGCAGCACCAGCTATTACTCCCACATGGAAATCAATATATTTGTCTGGGTTAGGTTGGCATAATAACTTCCTGGTAGAAAATATCAATTAAGGTTTTTGAGGCAGGCTGATTCTGTCCTGGGCTGTACAGAACGGGCTTAACCTGAGAAAACAGCCAAACATGTTGATAAAATTCTTATCTGTATGCCATTGTTGCCGTTGTTGTTATCTGACACTATCTGTGAAGGGATTTGTGGCTCTGGCTGCTGGTGACGTGGAAGCCTGACAGGGTAAACAGTTCGAGATACAGGGACATGGAAGTGCCCCTGTCTCCAATGCTACCCTTTGCCACAGACCCGAAGCACATGATAGACAGCAGCTCTGTGCGTGACTGGCTCCCCCTCAAACACAGGCCAGATGGGTGACTGCAAGCAGAAGCTCAAAAGCCTGAGTGATTAAAACAACCTTAAATGCACTGCATGTGTATTTGGCTATGTTGTTCAAATAGGAGAAGTATATCTTACAGATGACAGCTGAAATTGATGTTAAACAGCTTTTTTATTGTATCAAATAATTCTTTGTTATTCAGCCTAATTTCTGATCTTACTAGAAATAAACTAACCAGAAATTAACAGTAAACTATTAGTTTTTTGCTGAATATTGCCTTTCTGAAATGCCTACAATACCTCAGCTGTAAGACTATGACATTGAATGATAAATGCTATTGTACAGAGATTCAACATACTAATGGATGCAATCCCTACTAATCATTAAGAACAAACACTCAGCACATAACTTACCAGTTAATGTCCATCGCTAAAATGTCGAATAACCGCCTTGGATAAAACTTTACCAAGGTACACAACCTTCTGCAGACCTCTGCAATTTGTCACATAAAATAATCTGGTCCTTATCCTAATAAAGCTTAATGGACTACCACCAGAATCAGTCAAGGCATAAAAGAATACCTGGGCAAATATTTGATACCTCAACATAATACATTCTGGCCATGAAAGCCTTAAAAACAAGAAAAAAATCCAAGTAAAACAGGAATTGAACAGAATTCTAAATTAAATAGCCTATGCAATGCTGCTGCTATAGTAAACAATCACAAACTTTCTCCAACCTCAATAAATCTTCTCACCTAACCTCCATGATCAGCTATTAAAATACAAAAACTCTAAACTTACTTAAAATGAACACTGGCCCATGCATTCAATCACACTATCACATATTCAGACACTTTTATTAAACTTGCTCACAATGATTATTACATTTCAATTGCAATAGAATAAAAATTCTCAACACATTTGGCTGCTCTTTGTCAGTCTGTAGTCATGATCCTATCCAAGACTGCAAACTAATAAATCTCAACACCTTTTATTCCAAACCTATTTGCCATCTCAATAAATGATTTCGGTAAAAGATAAGTGGTCTTGTCTGTATTCATGACTGCCATGGAAAAAAAAAAAAAAACACTTGCTTTTGTTACATTTTGTGTCATGGTGATCGCAACTGGAAAGCATGTAAACAACACTTGCTGATACAGAAGCTTGGCTGAACCTTTAGGACTGAGATCTATTAATGTATCTTCCATTTCCTTCTATAGGTGGCCAACCTTCTCCGCTTATTCCAGATCCCTCAGATCAGCTACGCTTCCACCAGTGCCAAACTCAGTGATAAGAGCCGCTATGACTACTTTGCCCGCACCGTGCCCCCTGACTTTTACCAGGCCAAGGCCATGGCTGAGATCCTGCGTTACTTCAACTGGACCTACGTGTCGACAGTTGCATCAGAGGGTGACTATGGTGAGACTGGCATCGACGCCTTCCAGCAGGAGGCCCGCACTCGCCAAATCTGTATTGCAACTGCAGCCAAGGTGAGCCGCTCGATGAACCGCCAGGGCTATGAGAACGTGATCCGCTCCCTGCAGCAGAAGTCCAACGCCAAGGTGGTCATCCTGTTCACCCGTAGTGAGGATGCCCGTGAGCTGCTGGTGGCCGCTACTCGAATGAATGTGACTTTCACCTGGGTGGCCAGTGACGGCTGGGGGGCGCAGGAGAGTGTGGTAAGGGGCAGTGAGACAGCAGCAGACGGGGCCTTCACAATCGAGTTAGCCTCTTATCCGATCAGAGAGTTCGAAGACTACTTCACCAAACTGAACCCGTACACTAACACAAGAAACCCATGGTTCAAGGAATTTTGGGAGCATCGATTTCGCTGCAGCCTCCAGGAGCCCGGTTGCAGTGACCACAGCCTACGGGATGGAACATTCGAGCAGGAGTCCAAGATCATGTTTGTGGTGAATGCAGTCTACGCCATGGCTTATGCTCTCCACAACATGAGGCAAGCCGTATGCTCCAATGCATCCAAAGTGTGCGATGCCATGAAACCAGGCAACGGCAAGAGGTTCTACAAGGAGTTCATCCTGAAGACCAGGTTTGAAGGTCAGCAAAGCAAACAGATGTGGTGTTTCACAAGGTGATATCAGCTCTGACCAAGGTCAACTCAATATCCAGTCATAAATAAGGACTAAGTTGTCAGGCCCCAACAGTTCCATTAAAACTGTCAGGAGAGCCGGGGAAATCCCAGACAGTCCTGAGTAGAGGTCTAATCAGCTGAAATAACTGAATACACCTGTGTGAGTGCTCAGGGAGTTGAGTCATTATAGTCTGAAACTTTTTCAATCTGACAAGATAGATTTACATATTTATTTGTAGCTAGTTATAAAATGTGGGATTAACAATTTCATGGTAAATGTTGGTAAATTGGGATACTAGAGAGTAAACATGAGTTGCAATGTTGAGCATGAGATTGGATTTAAAAATTTTAAAACAATATGTCCTATGTAGAATTGATTGAGGCTTTGTAATTATTCAGTTAGTAGCAATGATCCATAAATTAGCATAGTGATATCAGTGGGAAGAATTACATTACTGAAGCCTATATAGAATGCCGCTATTCATAGCATGTTTGATGAATGAATATTCTCATTCAGAGAGACTGAAATGGTATGAAACCAGTCCATTAAGAATTTACATTTTTTACTACATGTGCTGGAGCTGTCAAAATGATCTTTGATTTACAAACAATTTTTAATCAGCTTAATAAAATGTTTAGTATTTGTACTTATATTTCTCATTATTTGATATTTGCTGTTGGCTATTTATGTATGTATGTATATACTGTATGATATTGCCTGTAGCTTTAAGTCAACACTGCTATATTTTTGCTTTCCACCAGCTCCGTTCAGACATGCAGACACTGAGAACATGGTGCGGTTTGACTCTGTTGGTGACAGCATTGGCCGTTACAACATTTTTCATTACCACAAAGAAGATGGGAAGTTTATCTACAAGAAGGTTGGCTACTGGGCCCAAAACCTGACCCTGAACACCTCCATGGTACCCTGGCGTGGCCTTGTACCTCCCACTTCTCAGTGTAGCGACCCATGCAGAAAGAATGAGGTGAAGAGCATGCAGCCTGGAGATGTATGTTGCTGGATCTGTATCCCCTGTCAGCCCTACCAGTACCTGCAGGACGAGTTCACCTGTGCTAACTGCAGCTTTGGTCAGTGGCCTCTGGCCAACCTGACAGGCTGCTATGACCTGCCTGAAGAGTACATTCGGTGGGAGGACGCCTGGGCCATTGGGCCTGTTACCATCTCCTGCCTTGGTATATTGTGTACTCTGTCAGTCGTGGGCCTGTTTTTCAAGCACAATGAGACACCCGTAGTGAAGGCCAGCGGACGTGAGCTCTCATACATCCTCCTGCTGGGAGTGCTGATGTGCTACAGCATGACCTTCATCTACATTGCCAAACCTTCCACTGCTGTATGTACGCTGCGCAGGCTAGGCCTGGGCACCTCTTTCGCTGTGTGTTACTCAGCTCTGCTAACCAAGACCAACCGCATTGCTCGTATCTTCAGTGGGGTGAAGGATGGAGCCCAGCGGCCCCGGTTCATCAGCCCAGCCTCCCAGGTTGCTATTTGTGGTGCTTTGATCTCCTGCCAGCTGCTAGTGGCTGTGATCTGGCTGCTGGTGGAGATGCCAGGGGTTAGGAAGGAGGTGAGTCCTGAGAGGAGAGACGTGGTCACCCTCAAGTGCAACAGTAAGGACTCCAGCATGCTCGTGTCACTCACCTATAACTGCATCCTCATCATCCTCTGCACTGTATATGCCTTCAAGACCCGAAAGTGCCCTGAGAACTTCAATGAGGCCAAGTTCATTGGGTTCACCATGTACACCACCTGCATCATCTGGCTGGCCTTTCAGCCAATCTTCTATGTCACTGCCAGTGACTACAGGGTAAGTATGAAAATGGCTCTTGTAGAAAAAAAAATTGCAATATCTGTTGTCAAATAATGTAAACATAGTCTATAAATGACTGCCCGTAGTGTGTTTACCATTCCTGAAGAAGTAGTTGTCACTTTCACATTCCATTTGATCACCTTACCCCAGTCTCATGAAAGAGCTCGCTTTCTTTTCATGTGGGTTGAGGAATCTTTCAAGGCTAGAACAAAGACTGTAGAGACACAGATTGGGCCTGAATATACATATATGAATAATTACTGACAGTCAGATGGATTCATGAAATCATGACATTACTCTAAGTGCTCACTGCAAAAAACAAATTCTAAAGAGAATACAGAGCATTTGATATTAGATCCAACCAAGTCAGAATCACCACTGTTTTAGCAATAGTTATTTTGCAAACCTGTATCATGACCTGTATTATAAAGAAATAAAGTGCTGAAATGTAAACAGGGACACAGAGTTGGTTTGTAGCCACCTTTGTGACACTGCCTCTCTAAAACAATAAATTTGCTTGCGTGAGCTGTCACACAGGCATATACATTTGCAGCCTTTATATGGATAGATAGATAGGGTAAGTAAGGTGAAACACTGGGTATAAAACTGACTGACCATGTAGTGCTGATGCCTTAGGCAGACTCACGGCTACTGCGACAACATTTGGTCAGGGTGTGTAACAAGGCCTTTGTTGTGCAAACAGATGGGGGGAGGTCTAGTATCACACAAGCTTTGTATTATCATGTGGTACCTCAGGCTTTTCATGTCTGTAGTGATCAGTCTTCCTGGCACCAAACCATAAACTGAAAACTTTTACTTTACTTTACAGATGAGATTTAAGGAGATGAAACTTTCCGAATAGTGTGGATTATTAAGTTTCATACTGGAGTGACAGCAGACAAAATAATTGAAAGAATGGGAGGTTTGGCTCTGCAACAGAAACCTTGCCACCTTGGCTCTATGTGACACCAATAATAATTGTTGTGGGCGCAGTTTCTACATTTCAAATAGGGTTTGGATAACACAGTGGAGAAATATTCTAATGAGAGACCAGCCTTGCTGGTCATGATGAATCATGATGAACCTTGTGTCTAACAGATAGAAATAAATATTCTCGGACTCTCAGCAACCTTGCACAGGTTTATTTTTTCTTTTTCTGTTTTCAGCGCACCTCTCTCTCATGGTTTTGCCCTTTTCCTATAACAGTCCTTCCCAGCAGTACATTTATTATTCATTGGTTAGTTACATAACATACCTTTCTTCTTGTGAGTATAAATTTAATAGATACTTTTGATTACCTAGATTACAGTAACTAAAATACAGAAACAGTGAAGCCATAAAAGATAATGAAATACCAAATGAGAGTAAATAGTAAAGAAATGTATACACTTATATCTTATATAAAATACTATACATGTCTGCATAAAACAATATGATAATCCATACAAACGGCATTAGAAAGTTATAAACAAAAGACAGATGGAGCTGTAATACAAAAGACAAATTAAATCTTACCCACAGATGTTTTCACTGATTCTTTTGTACTCTGAAGTTTGTGTTCAGCCTTCTCTCATATTTCTGCATTGTTGTTGCGCACTGTGGTTAGGAGGGATTTCACATCATGCTGAGGTTCTGCAAATAGAAGTTCCTGGACTGCAGGGGTAACCAGTGGGGTGGGAAGAGAAGATGACCCCAGCAGTCAGCTCACATTAGCAGCTGAAATATGACTAACAAGGCCCTGACTTGCCAGGACAGCCAGCAGTGCTTAGCCTAAATCCAACATCCTTCTTGCCCTCATCTACATGCACATTTGAATACAATACATAACAACTTAATGCACAAATAATCTGGAAATTTAACTAGTTATGCCACGGAGCTACCTTCATATGAAACTCTAAACAGTGAAAATAAGCAATTTACATCTTTGTATTTGGTATGACTTGGTGACTGCAGCAATAGATGTAACTCAGCTATGGTCTCTCTGAGCATAATCTTTGTAGATTAGTCTCAAAATGCAGGAAAGAAATCCTAATATTTAAACAGATTCACTATATCATCATTCATGCTTGTTTTAAAAACCTGAGATTAGAAAAACCTGATAACGCAGAAAATAGAAGATATTTTATGTTTGGAATGGATTTAAGTCAAAATTAATCAATCTTGCACTTACAATGAGTCTCCATAACAGTAGCTAGGCCTACATCCCAGTCCCTCTCTGTGCTCAGCTCGCCTCCTCTCTCCTCGTTGTCATTCTCAGGTGCAGACCACCACCATGTGTATCTCAGTCAGCCTCAGCGGCTCTGTGGTGCTGGGCTGCCTCTTCGCCCCCAAGGTCCACATTATCCTGTTCCAGCCCCAGAAGAATGTGACCACACTCAGGGTCACAGCCAACCGCTTCAGTGCCACAGTGTCTGCCTCTGCCTCCGCTCCCAGCTCCAGCTACTCAAAAGGTACGGCCACCCATCCCCTTCTGCACGCTGTAAGATGTCCTATCAGTTATATAACAGATTTATAAAGAAATCTCTGTTGAAGCACCAGCATAAAGACTTTCATGTTCGTGGATAGGGATGTAACAAATCTTTGTGATGCAAAATTTCGCTGTACCAAACACTGAGTATATGAATCATGGAATTTGGTGACTTCAGCTGGAGTCTAATACCCAAGACATGACATTCAGAAGGCTCCTACTAATTTCCTACTAATGAACTGAATAGATATAAAACTATTTACAAAAATGACTGTTCACAAATATAATATAATGTAAATGAGCCTTGACCTAGCGATAATTCATCACAACGTACAATGCCAGTTGCTATAGTTAAAAGTAGATTTTTTTTTTAATTTTCAGAAGTCTTAAAAACTGTTTCTCTTGATGTTAATTTGTAGTTTTTACACTTCAGCGTTCTTTGAAATTGAAAATTGAAATAGTCTTAATAAAGTTTTGAATTTATCTTGTAGTCACCCTGTTTATATTTGCACTTTTGTTTTACTTTTTCAGCAAAAACCAATAGGTCAAATAAATAAATAAATAAATAATATAATAAGATTTGATTTCGTTCAGATTTTAGCCCACATTCCTTGATAATTTCACACCCTGAATTATGCACCAGAAAATGTGCACTAACTACATCATTACATCTGCAGCGGTGGATCTCTGTTGGTCTTGGTGCCTTTTCTGTCATGCTTTTCATCCCCTCATTTCCTGGGGGACAAAGTCAGAGGTTATCACAGCTGACAATGACTTGGATGATCTGGGACAGACATCTTTGTGATGGCAGTGAAAGCCATCGTCATATATACTGTTGAAGATTGTTCCATAAATGCACAATTACATCTGTATGCTGACAACACCTTCACATATGACCAGCATTTTTACAATAATATTCAGTTTACCAGGTGAGCACTTGGCCTTGCTTTGCCAAGGTTTTCACTCGGCCTTTTGGGACCTCACCCACACTGCAGCTGTAAACCCATCCTGCAATCTTCCATTTCACAATCACAAGACAGTTTTACCAACCTAATTGCAGTCGTCAAACAAAGTAAAGTACTGCACTCATTAGCCTTATTCAAGATAAAGCCAGCTATGGTTTTGATGAAAAAATTATAAACTCTTGGTCTTTTAATTAATCAACTGAAAATAATCTCCAACGCACAATCAAAAAAGGGTAACATTTTTAAAATAGGGTTTTTATAAAAGTTTCAGAATTAAAAGCCAAATCTGTAATTATGTATTTGGAGATGGTTGTCTTAACACTGGTGTTACTCTCTTTTATTTCTGGACTGAGTTTCTGTGAGCTATTGTGTAAAGGTTTGAGAGCTAAACAAAAATTGATAAAATATCAAAATGTTGCCTGGCCCTAGGGTGAATCTTTTACCTTATGTTGTGCATAGCCGGTATCTCTGGTTTATCATTTTGTTTAACATTGGTGGAAAATCCTTGATTGATTAATTTAACTTATTTTTTTCAGGATCAGCCTCCAACTACGTCCCAGCAGTTTGTAACGGTCGTGAGGTGGTGGACTCGACAACATCATCTTTGTGAGAAAAAAAAAAAAAATCCCTCTCCAAGCATAAGACGCCATTCCATCATCAATCATCCCTTCATCGAACAAGGCTGCCCATGGCAGAAACCCGTGCCATCAAACATGCGAGGGAGAGATAACTCTCTGTCTGAGTAGACTGACAGTGGCAAGGGCACGTCTAACTGCGAAAGCTAAACAATGTTGCTCTGGCAGACAGTATGTATCAGTTGTAAAGCCTCTTTGTATAGATTTAACATGTGGTGATCACCTTGGTTTACAGATAGACGTGATTGAATGGACTGAGCCTTGCCATAAGAAGTCTTGTCAGTTGGGTGGTTGTGAAACAATCATTGTGTTATACAAATTAAAAGGTTGTTCTTATCTTGTCCTTACAGTGCTGTGAATAATATCCAAATGTTTCTTTAGACAATGACTAAAAAAAAAAAATCCTACTGAATAAATTTACCTCTTCCTTTAAACAAAATGACATGCGATTAACCATAGTGAAGTGATGAAAACTAGGCAACTATACAATATAAAGGACAATGTTTTAATGTAGACTATGGTGAACCAGTTTGTGCTTTCCTGTAATTTATGTAAATAAAATGTTTTTTAATATTAAAATATTAAATACCATTGTGTTTTGGTTCACGCTTGCAGTTCTTGGCGTTATTCAAACAGTCAAAGAGCAGCTGCTCACAGGAGATGACGACAATGAACTTTGTAGTTATTTGTTGTTGGGAATAATTGTAGAATGGTCATTTTCCACGTAAAATGGAGCCTGCCATTCCTCCGTGTTCACGTGAGGTTTCTTTAGATTCCTTTTCTTTTCACTCCACTGTCTGAAAAAACAAAATAAAGTCAGTAAGTATTTGGACATAACAGAGTTTGAAGTTTTGGCTCCATACTCTCCATTCATTTCAAGTTTGATTTTACTAGCTTTTATATTCCTGTTTATTTTCATTTGATGCCTAACTACATTGATTGCTTCTCCTGGTGTCACCACAAAGGTCAGCAGAAAAAAAACAGTGACAGTAACCAATAATAAAGCTGTCAGAAGGATCTTCTTAAACTCTGCAGTATAGAGGCATAATTTTGAGTCTGCTTTAATCTCTTAGACCCTTAGTAGGTGATAAGGAGGAGAGCCTCTACATGACAGCACCCCTGTGTGTGTTTCAACATTTTTGCAATGTGCATTGCTTAGGGGAATTACAGTATGTACTCTTTAAAATGTGCGGACCATGAAAGTAGATAAATATTTGGTAAAACTCTGAATTGGGCCTCTATAGGAAGGCTGACCTTGAATTATGGCACAAAGGATATTAACATTATAGCCGCTGTATTGATAAATTTGGGTCCTGCATATGGGAAATAAGAGTGTGCGCTCATACACCAGGTAATATGGTAAATTTACCTTAGCATAAACCAGCTCTGGGTTGGTGTGTGGTACATTAAAATATATATAAAAAATAAAATAAAATAAAAAAAGCTCTGTGAATTTCCCTCACTCCAATCCAGACATATCCTCCAACAACCCTTAAGCACACTGCTTACTTTAACTCACTTTGCCAGCCATGCACAATAAACTACAGCACTGCAGGTGGCTGTATCAGGATTTAGTATTGCACTAAAATGCAGAAATGCTGGATAGAGAAGTTGACAACTGGACATCAAGAAACTAGTGATGTTCTTACTTTGCACTACAGATTTATGACAATTAATTGAACTCTGCACAAGAGATACACTACCTGGTTTGAGGCTCCATCATGTAAATTAATACCTCATAATAATGCAGACCAATAGGCCCTCACAACCACATTATTTTTCTAAAATAAAGACCTTTATCCTTTGTTCTCTTGGGTTTATTTTGTCACCAGGTAGGCCAAAGGATATGCTCCAACATTTATGTTTAAGATGTTTACTGTAGGGCTTAAATCTATCATTTGCAAAGCTGCACCTGCTTTTAAATGTCAAGATGCAAGGGCACATCACAAATTGAGTATTCCCAGTTGCCATGTATCCTTGCAAGTTCATGTTTAAAAGTAGAAAAATAATGCAGCAAACCATTTTTTAAATCACAGCAAGCACTTACAACTCATGACAGACACTTCTCTTTTCTTTCATCTTCCACTTGCAGCTTTTTGAAAGCATTTTAGCTCCACAACCTTTTCACTGCCATGCCCAAGTGTGTTGGCAAACATCTGTACAGCTCTACAGAGAACAAACTGGAATACATGGACAAGGTGGTTATGTGAGAAACTAGTACTCTCAGGAGATGAGCCCCTGTTATCTGTTCAGGACAAATAACTCTACAAGACCATTAAGCTCATTTTATACTCAAACAAGTGATATGAGTCAACCTCCAATTCACCTTCTATTAGAGCAAATCCAGTCTAAATCAGTGTTGCATCACTATTCACTGATTCAGTTTCTTTGAGCTTTTGAGTTGTACATGTTGACAAATACTGATTGGTGTGTCCTTGCCCATTATTGAAATAAGTGGAATTTCCCTTTAAATACAAACGGCCTGTCTTCCTGCGTTTAAGATACATAAACTATTATCACAGTTTCTGTTTGTCCCCAATGTCTGCATGTGTATGCACCCTAGGACCACAACAGCTTGTTCATAAATAAGTTAAATATCAAAATTACATGTCCACCTTGGGTAAGATAAGATGCCAACAATGTCACATTAAGTAAAAGGCATAAATGTTAAATATAAGGAAAATTGTATTACTAACATTTTTCTTCACTTCCTCACTTAAGATATATGAGTAATTATGTACAACTGGCTACGGCTGCTTCAGCCAAAGCTAAAGGAAAATGCATAATGAGACTCATCACTGCCTCATCATGAAGGCACAGTGGACATACAGCACATCATTAAAAAAGCAGTTATCACATTTTGAATAAAGTCTTTTCACAGCCTCAGTGTCTGCCTAATATGCCCCTGAGTGCTAGTGTTGGAAGTAAGTGTTCAAAAATGTTGCAAAAATCACTAGAATTTCAGCACATTTAATATGCAGTCAGTTTAATTTATTATTGATAACTATAGTCAAACAATGTATTTAATATCTGAGTTTGTAAATGGGATTTCTGCAATAAAAGGCAATTAAAAAATGCTACAGGATCCTCTAGGAATGGTAGTGCCATTTTCTAGAGAGTGGACTGGCTTTTATATGTTTGGATCAGACGCCGTGAACCTGCACCAGAGCAGGTCCCTGTGCCAATCTAGCCTGCTTAAAAGTGAGCCACATTCATGAGACCTAAGATTGAGAGTGAAGCTCAAAGTTGGCTCATTTAGACACTAATCTTGCTTCGTGAGACAGCCTGCCGGTAATTTTTAAAAGGTTTATTTTCAGGGAACTCTCCTGAAACTGTGCAATCTGTGTGGTTGTGCTGGAAAAGAAAAGTGACAAAAGCAGCAGTTTGGTTTATAATCATTTGATAAAAGTCTAGGACAGCTTCGACAGGAAGCATCAAGTCCTCAGAGACAGCCCCCTCCCCCCCGCCAAATGTTACGGGCCAATCCCACAGCACACCACATTCACCCCTCCCTGCATCGGTCTGATGCCTTCATGCACAAGCTGTTAAAAGCACTTCTTTTTCAATCACTAAACCACAAGGGAATCCCACTGCAAATGCCTGTAGGATAAAATCACCACACAAAGATGGTTTTAAAACAGGATATAAGCTGCAGTTTTACTCCCAGTGAAGTAGGATAAACAAACACGATAAACAGGCAATTGTTAAAGCATTTTATTTTACAAAAAAAAAAAGAAATTTTATTATCCACTATTCAGCAGTCTTCTCTTCTTCTTGCTGAGGACTTTTCCTTTTAAGTGGAATAATGTAGAGCCCGTTCTTTGCCTCTTTAAGTCTCCACCATCGGCCCAATCTTACAGAAGAACAAAGAGAAACCAAGAATCAGAGAGAATGGACAGACAGGTACCCACAGTATAATTGCAACTACTTGAAATATTGGCATCTTGAGGTTAGAGCTTACGTACTTTGATTCTCAACATTAAAGTAAAAGAAATGTCAGTCAAGAGACTAAATACAATTCAAACTAAGGACACGTTAAAAAGAACAAACAAACAGTGCAGCAATATTGACACCATGAGTTCAGAACCCCCTGAAATCTCCAAATAGCAACACTAAGATATTAACTGTCCCTCAACCTGGTATTATCATGCACTGGCTCACACTGTGTTCCCAAAATGTGTCCCGATGGGTTTTCACTGCAGACTGAGCCACAGAATGAAGGTGCGCTGAGGAATATCTAGATGCTGTAATGCTTCCCTAAACACCCATTTTCTAAGTTATCTGATCTGGAATCAGAGCAAAGAGTCATATCACATCACAAATGTATTAAGCGAAGTAATTGGCTACATTGGATAGACAGATAATTTAGAAAACGACGTTCATTTAAGCAGAGTCAATTGTTTCGAATTTCTCATCTCCGGTGAGCAGTGATGTGTACACCAACAAAATAAAAAAAAATCAATGTTATAACTCCTGCTGGCTAAACTAATTAAATTCCTCCTAGGTTTATTATTTGGTAATTTAGTTATTTTCTTTCATTCAGTATGACCACTGCAGATATGACCCATCTAAATCATGAGTCTCATGGCAAATTCCTTTGAGGTGCTCAGTCCAGAGTCGACAGCAGGCCACTGGGCTTTCTGTCATGAACCAGGTCAGGCTATTGTTCTCCACTAGTTCCACTGTTTTCCACACTCCAAATATCTAAATATCCACCACTTTTACCTGCAATTGAGTTTTAAAATCTTTGTGTTCTTAAAAAAAAAGTGAATAAATCTGCCAAGGGTGTGAGGTAATGTAACTCATTCCCACTGCAAATCAATTTATTTTCTTCAGTCGAGTAACAGTATCTTGACACTACTGAGCCTACTCGCCTCCTTTCAAGATACTATCACTTGTTTCACGAGGACTGGAAACAGGTGAAGCTGAATTAAATCAAACGTGTTGTCACTGCGTTGGGTAGTAACTGAGAGAATGGATTAACAGTGCCATCTAGTGTGCCTCTTTCAATCACTGGAACCTGAATCTGCGTTATCGATCACTGGTTACCATACCTGTGCTCTTGTCCAACTCCTGCCACCAAGAACCGGCCGGAGCTTGAAAACTTCATGCTGTTGATGAACCCCACCTGTGAGAGTGATTTAGGGACAGAGACAAAACAAAGGTGTCTAAAATCAAGAGTCCCATTGTGGATAACAAGTGTGGCTGAAGACCCCAGATCCAACTGATTGAAACACCCAGACTCGGTCTAACAAGGGTCCAAGTATCTCTCCCTAATAATATCCGTATAATGAGAAAAAAGTAAGTGTGGAATTATTGTCATTTATTCAAGATGTCTGGAGAAATCTGACCAAAACACTATGATTTTTTACTAACTATAGGATAACACTGCCATGGACTGATATTAGTGAGCTGTTCTAACGATGAGAAATGTGCAGACTCATAGCAGAGTCCTGCACTCGGCATGAAAAAGAGGCTGAATAGGAGACGGTCTACGTGTCTCTGGATCATCTGGACTGTCCCCTTTTCAGTCTTTTTTTTAACCCAAGTACGGGCCTTTGCCATATTTATTCTATGATCAGAGTCTTTTGGGACCTTTTGGATCAACAAACAGAAAGACATTGTAGTCCAATGTGTGGACATTACTTCTAACCTTGTAGACTCAACCATCAAATTACTCACTAATTCGACATTTTAGTTCACTTTAAAGGGTCCTCATCTTCAGCAATTTTGCATACAGCACCATAGAGCAGGTATGAGCTTACCACTGGCACACTGAAAAGCGGTTGCAGGTCCCGAAACCCCTGGCCACACTTCCACAGCTGCACCTTTGAGTTGTGGGAACCTGTGGAGAAGATACCACTGTTAAATAAATACTGCTGCAGACTGCCAAACATCTTCACTGCAGTTAAGCCAAATATGTGACAGCTGCTGTACTTATGAAATTAGCATTTACAGGGGAGGACACACTCTGCTGTGCAAAGTTTTAATGTGTGTGTGCGTGTATGTGCATGTGTGTTTTGAAAAGCTGGTGAAGAGGATTCTCACAGCCAGAGGCACCTGAGGCTACGGTATCGGAGTTCTGAAGCGCTGCTACTGATGCTACCCAATGAGGCTGCTCCAACCCAGAGTCACCATGGCAACCGTGAGCCTGCTTCACTGTGCTCAGGGGCTTCTTCTTGTTGACACTCCAAAGAGACACAGAGCTGAGGTGTTCAGAAAATCGAGATGGAGGGCACAAAAGAGAAACATGAATGAAAAAGATAAGCAAGGTACATCCGGTAATTCATAGAGTAACTGAAAAAATTCCAGCTGCTGTCTTACCCATCGTCAGCCCCTGTTATCATGTGCTCCTCATTTATGAGCTGGATGCAGTCAATTGAACCCCTGAAGGAGACCAAAGCAGAAGCAGTTACAGAGAGAAGCCAAGACATGTGCTCATCAACCCGTATTCTCACAGAGGCAGTGGTAAGAATGGTTAATAAAAATAGATTGCTATTAGGGATGGGCATTTTTATTTATTTTTTTTTTTACCCTCAAACATCTCATATTGACAAATTCTGTAGAACAGTCAAAATTATGCTTCCTATGTCTCAGAAGTTTCATGCTCCCAAATGACATGAACAAACCTAATCAAACTGGAAAAAGAAAAAACAAAAACACAATCTTATGTTTCCATGTTTGAGCTCCAGTCTTAACACAAGTTCTGGGCTAACTTGCACCAGTGGAGTCTACAACCCAGTATCTGCTTTACAGCTGAAAACCCCCTTAGTGTGCAAAGAGGCATTAAGAGAGGTAAGGACTGAAAGACTCTACAAGCAGTTCCCATTCCTCTTACTTAATTTGTATGCATCTTGGTTGGATGAGAGACACGGCTCACGCAAGTAAAAACTTCCATTACATTTTGATCTGATTCCACAGGGCAGAAGCTCTCAAAGAGTTCAAGGTGGGTCCTTCCATCATTCATGCCAGCTTGTGGGGTCTCATCAGTGGCCAACTCCAGTTCAATGACTGCGCTGTACAAATTAGTTTCTACACGACTATGTCAGTGGTGCCAAAAATCACAATCCCTGTAATCATTTTAAAAAGTATTTTAGTCAGGAATTTATTTTATACCAGTAAAGTTAGTTTTATTTGATTGCTTTATACACTATAAGACAAGGTTAATATCAGGATGTCAAAAGTTGATTCCAACATCTATTTAGGGTAACTGAGGATTTGACTATTCCTGCCCTTTGTTAATGATGTGTATAACTGGAAAAATAAATTAAAAGATTGAAAACAGTATAGTTCTGGGGTTAAATCTGTAGACTGTGCTCACATTGAAGACACTGAAGAAGGGCAGCTAAGTAAGTGGACCACAAATGATCCATGGTCACATTACACTGGGCAATCCACCTGCACAGAGCACTGTGCATTGTGTCACAGTATAAGGCAAAAATACCATTACTGCTGAAAAAAAAAATAACAGCACATTTAGTAAATGTGGCAATGCATCAAGGCAAGCAGTGTTGCACTTGAGAATAAAGAGTAGTGAACCACAGCTTTGTCCTTAAACTGAACTCAAAATTAGCATGCTAAATTTAGCTCTATCACCTGGTAAAAATTTGAAAAAGAAATAATTTCAGTGTCAAATTTGAAATGAACGCTTGTGGTGGAAAAATACAACTGTGTTCCCTGACTAAGACATAACAGTCACACACCACTCAGGACCCTGCATGATAACATCAATATGTTTCTTTGTTATCCCATCTTTGAGATACTGTGTTCCACTGTGGGCTATAACATTGCTCTTTTGTGCAAAAACTGGTCGTCCTTGATGCAGATGACATACATTGTGTCTTGTCTATCTCCTCTCTTCTCTCTATAAAACCCAAGACTGTACTCAGTATATGAGCTGAGAATGTACTGCCTCGTATGTTGTGTGCACTGTCCACTTGCTTGCAAGTCCATAAATATACTCAACCAAGACGACTTATGTGACTCCTTGACCCTTTTATTCCACATTTTGGTGTTGTAAGCAGGATCCCAACAGAGCTAAACGCAGGTAAGAACAAATATTAATATCTGTCTTATCCAGTGTGATGCTTGATGGAATCCAGAAGGACCAGTTAATGACTAGAGTCTGCAGAGGCGCCCTGGTGGAAGTGTTAAGGGTCAGGAAGAACCAATTTGTTTTTGAAAAGAATTGGTCAAAGGTCAAGGTCACAGGGTGAGGTCAAAGTTTCAACCTAGTGCTACAGGGAATATTTATAATGGCCATATCAGTGAATTGGTAAGAGATACTATTAAACACTATTATAAAGTCATATATGACCTTTCGATTGGTCACATGACCTTGACCTTAAGTGATCTTGAAGTGCTTAACTGATGGCAAAATTTTGCAGGCATTATTGGTTCAATAGCATTTCAGTGTCAAACATGCAGCGCGCAGGTGTTGCACTGTCAAGTGCCCTTTCTAGCTTCTTTCTGTGTCTGGGCCCTGTTGTGTCTGTCTTATGTACAAAGCTGCGTGGCTTACTCTCTATTAAGTGTAGTAAGATTAGCCACTTAAGTTAATGCAATGTGCTAGAACATTGTGCCTTTTTCAACCAAAAGAAGAAGGGACCTCTTGGAAGACTGGAACTGATAGACAAGAAACAATGTGTGTCATGTTTATCAGGGATGACCAGTCTTGGACAAGAGAGCAGTGTGACTGTACACTGTGGTAGAACGCAGTATCTTAAAGGTGGGATAGAACAACAAAGAAACATAGTGATGTCATCATGTAGGGTGCTGAGTGGCATATGACTGTTATATGTGAGTCAGGGAACATAGAGTTGTATTTTTGTACCACAACACTCAAGTCCAAATGCAAACACATGTTCAGTGTTTCCCCTTTTATCTACTCACTCAAATTCAAAGAGATGTATAAAAGCTTAGAAAGTTATTTTAATAGAAATATTTGTAATATTTAAATGTATACGTCCAACACAAACTGGGAAGTTGAAACTCCCAGCAAACTAGAAGAATATCAGCACACTGAATTTGAAGCTCCCAGAAAGTTTACTGCAGCATTTTGACTGACAAGGTCTTAATCAGGTACATTCAGTATATGGATATTCTTTCACTTTGCCATTTCCTTGCTCAACAATTTTAAAATTCGTTCAGAGAGCGACTCACTCATGGCCGTGGAACACCAGCTGAGACTCCTCGGCAATCTTCCACACCCTCACAGTGCGGTCCCTCCCTCCTGCAGACACACAGCGCTCTCGGCTCAGACTGTCCAGTCCTGTGATGCAGTCCTGATGCCCAAAGCTGAAAGAGATTCACAATGACTGTAGCATCCACTCATGCAAGTCAAATGCAAATGTTGGTAAGTTACCTGTACCTTTAAAATCAGTTACTCACAGAGTTTCCACATATGCGTTCTCATCCACATTCCACACCTTGAGTGAGCGATCATGAGAGGCACTGTACAGATCATGAGTTCCCTTCCTGAAAGAGAGACCCTGAAAAGGAAAATATGTATGATTCACAAAAGGGACCTTGGGATTAAATTCTGCACAAGTGCATGAGCCATAGGTAATGTAAAAGCAGTAAATTATTTTATACATGTATATATTGTGAGACAAAGAAGTCGAGCTTACAGACACAGGGCCTCTATGTCCTGTGAATTTGTACAGGTGTTTACATGTCTCTGCCTCCCAGATCATGATCAGCTTGTTCATATCTCCAGTAGCCTAAAACAAGAGTTGAGAAAGATGCTGTTACAATTTGATATATAGCACTTTGGCAAGTATTGCTGAAGTGAGAAGATTGAGAAATAATAGGGGTGTGCCAAAGTGCATTTTTTCAAAATCAATTAGCTGGTGGGTTGTCTGAAGGATTAGTCGACAAGCTGGTAGCCTGTGTTTCAAAGAGTGTGTACTGTGGGTAGACTTTAGAATAAAGTTTCTTCACATCTTAACAATAAATAATCATTCAGTTTCTTCTTCAACATAAGAGAAAGTGCAAAAAGAAATACAGAAGCTCTTTCTTGTCTTATTCTAGTGATAACATATTAGATGAACGATGAAATTTTAAAAGGGCATATTTAAAACAGTTTTCCACAACTAAAATTGATGGGTCAGACAACTTTGGTGTCATCGCAACCAAAAACATAAATAAGACTTTGTAATAAGCTATAGCAATCTCAGTGGAGGAAAAAAAGATAAACAGACAGATCATAATGCTTAAGTATAAATAATTAATATAGTTCAGCATACATATCGAATCTCTCTTTTTTTTTTTAATGCTGACTCACCAAGTACTTTCCATCTGACGATATGGCCATGCACAGCACATGGGCTGTATGTCCAACATGCCGATCCTCTGTGCCTTTCCTTCCACCAGCTATTGTGTGCAGCTTCTTCCCACCCTCAACATCCCCTGAAAATACAAGAAAAATAAAGGAAAAAGTGAACTGGAATCAACACATCTGGCCACTGAGGAAATAAACTTCTACCCTCCAAAGATAAAATACAACATTCACACACTTTTATGACTTTCCAAAGATAATGGACTTACATCCCTTTGGTATATACTTACATTTAATAATGGAGCAGTCTTTGGCTGCAGAGAAGATGTGTTTCTCATCAGGACTGATCACCAGACAGGTAACTGGCAGTTTGTGCCCTCTTAACAACCTGATCTCTGACGGATCTGGAGGTATGAGCTGGAGGCCAGAACAAAAAGCAGACAATTTAATTAAATTATAAATTAAGTAACATTTTAAATAGATCTTTCTTTATCCATATACTTACATCTTTGGCAATAAGTCTCTGGAGCTTTCCTTTCTGTTCAAGCTGAGGGGAATCCAATACACAGCAAGATTAGCAACATAGACCATTATTATTTATCTTTTAATAAGTCCAAAAAGTATGACTGCGTCCAACATACATAATTGTTAAAACAAATGTCTTACCACTTCCTCTTGGAGTCTTCCTGCAATCAGGTCAGACTCAAAGGACTCCTCCTCTGCTTGCTTTTCCTCTGATGAAACAACAAAATAAAATAGATACAGGCACAGACAAAATCTTAAGAGTTGATAAACCTGCTTTGGCTAATCGTGGATGATAACACTTTATGGGCCAAAAGATTTACCTTCTTCCTTTAACTGTTCAAGGTAAAGTTTAGCTAATCGAAGCTTCTTCTCCTGTGGCGTTTCCTCATACACAGGCTCTTCACGGGACTGTCTTTTCTTGAGCTGGGCTGGGCTGTGAAGCAAAAACAGATATTCACCACAAAATTAGCGATGTCCTCTCATTCCAGGACGCAGAAGGGAGTTATCAACGTGTAACCATCACACATGCGCCAAGCTCACCTTTCTGTCTCTGAGTCACTGGAAATCTCTTCGTTGTATTTTGAACTGAGTTTCTTTGCTCGTCCTTTGCTAATACCTCCTGAGTCGCCATCGCTCTGGCAGTGAAAAATTAAGAGATTAGAAGTGAAGAAGTGAGTCAAACTTTTCAAAAGCTGCTGACATACAATAAAGTCAACTTAGTGTCTTTAATAGTGCAACTCATTTGTTAGGCCAGCAGGTTAGGTTAGCTATGATGTTTAAATCAATATAGCGCAATATGAAAATAATATATGGTATACATCGAAATGTCTAGCTAGTTTGAGGTTTCTTGCTAAAGTAACATTAGCTAATTTCTGTGCATTAGCATCCTGCTAACAGTCTGCTCCTTTACCTTTCGTTTTGACGCTGCTGAGCTGTTCCCTTTTTTGGAAACCTTGGGGTTTTCTTTTTTCCTAATGAAGAAAGAAGACGACATGGTGAAACACGACTGACGGCGTTTCAGAGTAAATAATAATTAAAGACAGAGCTACTCTCCAACTTGTCAAGGCAAATCAACATTGCATCCACATGTGTACGCTTCACCCAAACTATGAAGCTCGGTTGATTTTAATGCAGACGCTGATTGGTTTGTCTCAACAAGCTGCTTTGACCGCGCCCAATAAAATGGCTCACATGTCCCGCCTTGTCGCAAAATGCAGACATCTGAATGGCTGAGCAGGCTGATAGGAATGAAATCTGGATTGTCATTGGCTAGAAACATAAGTTTATGTGAGCAGGAAACTTGTACAGAGGAGAAATACTTCCCTTGAGTAAGAAGTTTTCGCAGATTTGTTCCGCACATAATTGGAAAAATAAAAATTACACTACACAGTAACCTTATACATAGTTGTATCGTGTATAATAAACGATAAACAGAGAAGGCGTATTTCAACGCTGTTTTACCGGGAACATTTTGCGCAGCTGCCAAAATGTACCTGTAATTGTACCAGGATCTATGTACTGCACTACTGCAGTAGTACTACTACTACTTCCTCTACTACGCAGTATTTCCATTTACTGCGCCGTCTTTGTCCTCAATGCGTATCGTTACATGCCAATCCCGAAACCGCACTGTGAAGCCAG
>OMKZ01054813.1:0-11032 GCA_900302535.1 Neoniphon sammara | reverse complement strand
TTTTTACTGATGCATCTTTTTCTTTTTTGTCAGTTACTTCATTGTTGTGGTAATTTAGTTTAACCCCTTAACTTCATGTAAAGATGGAAAACATGCGCACCAAACTTGATTTTCAGAAGGCGCTGAGAGGAAAACCCACAGAACAATGCTGAAATAACAAACGACTCTTCACCTCTGCATAAAACTTTATTTTATCAGTGTGTCGATGTAAAACCTTTAAAGATGTTTTAAATCAACTGAAATGTGCTTAAAAGGACACAAGATGTTGACAAAATAAAGTTTTAGCAGAGGTGACGAGTCTGTGAGAGCATTCATGAAATTAAGTTTCAGCCCTGCATTTATTTAAAATGTTTACACATCTTCTGGTGCGTTCACATGCTCGCAGAAAACCTCAGAATCCAGGACTTCATAAGCAGCGTTGTGTTCAGGTGCGGTTTGGTCAGAAACTCAGAGGAGAGGCAAAAAGAAATTTGGACATTGTGAACAGGAGAATGTGGAGATCAGTTTGTCTTGCTTTAAAAAACTATTTACCAAGTACAAAAAATGTTTTCCCATCTGTCCAATAGCATTTGAATGCACCAGTCGTCTCTGATTATTATTATTAATATTATCCTTAAGCATCCTGATGCTTTGTATTTAAGGAATCTGGTGATGATGATAGAAACGGTTCATGAAGTGTAACTTTGTCTAAATGATTTTGGAAATAAAGTGCATTTTTAATACGATGTTCCCGGTAAATTCTGTGAGTTCACAACATTCATTCATTTATTGAAGTATTTTATGATTTACCAAATAAAAACATACATGGCGATGTCTTAAAACAGACTCATACACACTGACAGTCCATCCAGTCCGCTGTCAGGTCAAGGCAGAGTGTGTGTGTGTCTGTGGCGGCTCACGTCTGTCTGTGTGACTGACAAACACACTTTCCTGCGCCGGCTTCGTCTTCAGGCTCTGGTGCAGGTAGCCGTTATAGAAATCAGCTGCTGTCAGTCTTTTATTCAGGACCACCGCCTTGAATCCCACCCAGCCGTCCTGCAATGTCACACACAACCCAAAACAAATCTGATTGATCTGATTGATCCACAGAGAAAATCCCTCTCAGACGCTCTTCACTGTTAGATACCAGGGAATGGACCGATCTATCCACAGCCTGACAGTGTCAGCTTAAAAAAACAATAATGACACTGATCCTGATTGTGAAATTAGCAGTCATGTGAAATAAACTGATGCAAAGTTAAAAAAAAAAAATCAAAATTGAATACAAATTTTACATTTTTTACACCAGTTTTTAGTTGACACAAATCGGGTTGGCTCTGCATGCTGCAACTGAAGTGCAGCTTGGAGTTCCAGGAGAACCATCCAATGAAAAGGATAAATTCAGTTTGCATCACATTGGAATGTTCCATATGTGTTTGTTGACATGGCAACAGTAACAGTTTCATTTGCAACCTGCAACTTATTGCATGGAAGTTGCATTGTGTGAAGCCAGCCTTAGATGTTTGTAACAAATTAGTCAGAAATTCCAAAAATGTGTGGGTTTTAACCACAGAACATGAATGGATAGAACAGTTATTTTCATTCACATAAACACTTCAGGATGGTCAGAGCAGCAGCCATTTGTACCGTTGCCATGGTGCCGTTGGGCTAAAATGCAGCGGTGTGTTTTTAATCGAGTTAGACAAAAAGTTTTGACATCTTTGCACAGTGGAGTACAAGTGGTCATGGTTGGTTATCGCTGTAGTTTAGAGTTAACGTTCATCACAGTTTTAGCCGGCGTCCGTTAGCCATTTAAAGTTAAAAAGAAAATTGCGAATGTACAAAATTTTGAAAAATTGCGTCCAATTCTTTTTTAAATTTGTGTTCAATTTTGAAATTTGGTGTAATTTATGCATTTATTTATTTATTTTTACAAATTTGTGTCAAAATGTTTTAATATTTAGGGCTTTTTTTTTTTTTTTTATTGGTCTCAAATTTGCATCCAGTTTGTCCAAAATCCACTGTGGACCTGGTGGAGTCTAACAGGTTTAAAGGCTTAATGCTGATTGGTTGAAACAGATCTACCTGAACAGGTTGTGTGTTAAAGTGTGTGTCCCTCAGTTGGATCAGGTGTGCAACAGCAGAGCAGGAACAAAAACTTGCTGCTCTACATTATCCATCAAGCCGAGTTAACAACCAGTTTTTGGCCATTTCATTAAAGTACATCAGCAGTACCTGGGTTTCAATGTTGTTACACTTTCATAGTTTTTTCCTTCGATATGTTGTAATAAAGATATTTTCAACATAGCAGATGTTCTGATTCAGGCTGAATAAAAAAAGCAGACTGAGCCGAAATCACAACCACAGAGGACAGACTGGAATATGTAAAAAAATATATGAACAACACAATAAAATGTGGAGTGTTTTAACAGGGTGAACAGACCTTACAGCGGACAGCCAGGGTGTTGGTCTCCTTCTGAAAGCTGACTGATCCAGGGAGCGGTTTCCTCTCTACATCTGAAAACAAGTCAGCAGCCTGTCACAGATCAACATGACGACCAGGCCGCTTTTTTATTCTCATGTCATTTTTATGCGTGTGATGCATTATTATTAGATAAAATACCAAAGAATTTAAAACACCATTAAGCTAAAAATGTCAGTAGAAAACATAAGATGAGCAATCAAACAGGTAAAATACATGTTAACGATCATCACTGTCCCACTTTAAACTGGTCACCTGATAATGAAATGTGGCACTTTCCTACAAAGTCCAGCAGTTTGACCGTCCGGCCATTCCAGATGGTTCTGAGGGGAATCTGAGGGCAGAGCAGAGCGCAGGGCAGCTTATCACACACTGAACACACACACACACACACAGCCTGAATAGAGCGGCTCACATCATCATTACCCGAGAGCCGATGGCGCGAAACAGCCGGTCGATGTGGTCGCAGGTCTGCTCCTCCCACTGCAGCCAGCTCAGAGACGAGCTGATCTTAGGAGCTGAGGGAGAAAATGAAGAATAACCTGTAAGAGTGACTGGAGGGAAAAGTGCAGCGAGTTCAAACTGTTCATGTGTGGATTCATTTGGTTTGGGAAAAAAACAATCAAGAACAGACCAAAACTGCAAAGACAACATACCATCAATCTGTGCATTTGTGTGAGTGATCTGATACTTCAGTTGAATATTCTGCAAATTCCATTTTGACTGATCAACTGGCTGATCAGAATCGTTATCTGATTCAGAATCAACTTCACTGGCCAAGTGTGCTCATGTATTCAGTGAATGTGACTCTGGTGTACAGCAGCCTGTGGTACCAACATGTATCACATAATAATACATACAACAACTGTACAAGACTATGCAAACGTGTTGTTATTACCAGTGTACAGCAGTTGTGTATTAACAAGTTTACATTTATGTAGGATTATGTAGGATTTTTAAAGAGGTGCTGCATGTCTGAGGTGAGCAGATGGAGAGAAGACACAAGGCAGTATACAGTAAGTGACATGTGGTCTGGAGAAGCAGTGCATTCTGGGAGGAGCAGAGCAGATCTTATAAAACTCTCCCAAACTCGCATTATTTTTCTGTCCTCCTCATATTCTGCCACATCCCGCATCCAAACCGACTCTCACTGCTGTAAACCCCCAACTTAACCACCTGAAATCTGAACCTCATGAACCCTCTGCAGCATCAAGACTGAACTGCACCACGAGGGCTGGTGGGCCAATCACAGCAATTAAATTAATTAATTAATTAATTAAAAATGCCCCTCACGCAGATGTTCAGAATGAACGTGTGTCGAGGCTGAAGTCATTTTGACAGATACAGCGGTTGTGATGTGACTCAGTTTTAGTGGTAACGGTCATTTTGCATTATAATTTTCATTTTCACTGACAAAAATGTTAAAATGAAGATTAAATGTTAAAATGAGGATAAATGTGATAGTTGTTGGAGTCTGTACCAAGCGAACGTTTTGTCCTGTCTGGAGAATACGACCTGCAGACCAGAGCAGCTCTGCAGCTGCATTTAGAAACATTTTACCTTCATCCAGAAACTGCAGCTCCTGTGAGTCGGAGGCTGCATGTGACCCTATGATCTGGATAATAATTAATTTACTTTGTGTATGTGAACGCAGCGCGGCTGGAGTCTACAGACCTAACGTGGCTCCTGTCTGAGTCTGCTCCCGTCTGGCTTCGATCCTCTCAGGAAGATTCTTCAGCGTGTCCATCAGCTGTGACCGAGAACAAAAAATAAATAAATAAATAAAAAATAAAAAACATTACATCCTGCTGCTGACACACACACACACAGACACTCACCAGGCGAGCCCCCCTGCAGGCCAGAGCTGCTCCCAGCTCCTCAGTGGTGCAGCGGTCAGGAACCTGGTGGAGCTCCTGGTTCAGGATGGGACCCACATCGAACCTGAGCAGGAACACACACTTCATCTGTCTGTTTATACAGCGACATTTAAATTAATGAAGAGACAATATGTTCATCTCATGACACGACTTGTTACAAACACAATATGAAGTCCAATAACAAAGTCTGGATTGTGTTTGTCACTGAGCCTCAGATTTGCCTGTTAGACTGTAAACAGTTTAAACTGAGGCAGGGCAATACACACAAAATCAAATATTCCCAAATTAAAATTCCCTGACTTTTCCATGACTTTCCATAACTAAAATGTTGAATTTCCATGACTTACGGACAAGTTTTTTTCCCCTTCGAGCATAAATTTAATTTAAACATACTTCCAATTCAGAGGTGTAATTAAATCTTCAAAGGGTGTAAACATAACACAAAAACAACAGGAAACAAATCTTACATTTCATGAATAACTAGATACTGATTTTTTTTAAAACTGAGGCTCACAGAATTCCATGAAATTCCATGACTTGTCCCAAGAACTGATTAAATTCTGTGACTCTCCCTGTCTGGAGGAGACTTTTCATGACTCTGTGATTTTCCATAAATCTCATGATCTGTGGGAACCCTGCAGGGAGGCCTGCGGGCTCGTACTCCCACACTGTAGATCCGTGATAAACAGACATCAGTGATGTGGCTGTGAAGACCAGCAGGTGGAGGCAAACAGCAGAAACCTGCATCCTGTTACTATAATGCAGCTTTAAAACCAGGAAAACACAACACTGATGTCATGACACCACGTGACCAGATCCACAGCCCGAGATGACATCCAGTCTTCTATCACGACATTGATATAATATCAATACACTGGCCAGGCCTGGTTTAAACTGCTGTCATGTCAAAGGTCAGATCAGATCATCTGGATGGAGAGCTTGTGAAACTGTGATGGGCGATTGGTCTCCTCTGTGATCACGACAGCAGGAGAACATGGAGCTGATTTCACCGTTCAGTTTATCACACTGTTGGATTGTGATATATTAGATTTCATCATATCATCTGGCTCCTGCAGCAGGACCAGCCCGTACCTGTGTGGGCGGATCTGCATGATGGTGACGCCCGTCACCGCGTCGCCGTGCAGGATGGTGTGGAAGACCGGAGCTGGACCGCGCCACCGCGGCAACAAGCTGGGGTGAACATTCAGAATCCCACTGCAATGACACACACACACACACACATTGGTATTACTATCTTTGTGGGTACATTAAGGTACATTACACTGATTTCCATTCAATCTCTACAGCCTTTCCCTAATCATAAGCACAGCCAGCTAATGCCTAACCCTAACCTAACGTTAACCCCACCCATACACACACACACACACACACACACACACACACAGATCCAGTCCATAGTCCATTAATCAATCAACAGAAAATTACTATCAGAATTTTGATAATTGATGACTTTTATCCATTTGACCTTTATCCAGTAAAACTGAATTAGAGGAGAATCCATGAAGAAATCAGAGTTATTCAGCAGAGCTGCTCACTATGGGAACTGACTGATGAGTCTCTCCGGCAGCAAGCAGCCAAAAGAGACAACCACTCCGACGTCGAAGCGCCCGCTGAGGTCATGAGGCGGCCAGGTGTGGACAGGAAGCTGCTGCTGCAGAGCGAACCTCCTCACAGGAACGTCACCGCACAGCGTGACCACTTCCAGAGACGCCAGGGTCCGCTCACCAGAGGCCCTGCAGACACACCGACACACACCGAGACGTGACGCCTCCACAGCTGCAAGTGATGAGCGGTTTCACTGTCAGTTAATCTAGCAATTAGCTTTTGGTTAATTGGTTTATCATTTAAAAACTGAATCCAAAGTCTGATGGGAAGTGATCAGAGTCCAAAGTGATGTCTTCACATTGCTTCCTTAGTCTGAGCAGCAGCCAAAAAAAAAAGTATTAATTTTATAATGATATGAACGGAGAAAAGGAAGATAGTCTGAGCATCTTAGTGATCTTAGTGAAGCTGGAATCTAAGTGTTGGTGTTTTTACCAGAGAAATGTTCCAGTCCATGTGTTTGCAGTTTCCCAGGAGGTGTTGTATGACAAAGACATGACGTGTCGATATGCTAGATGTTGGTGGTGGCTTAAGCAATCACTTAAATTTAGTAGTTACTACACAAAAACATGCACCACAATTATGAACCACAATGATTATTGGATTAATTAAAAAAAAAAAAAAAAAAAACTCAATAGCAGTAAAAAGGATCATTAGTTGCAGCCCTGAATAACTGCTTGGCGGGTTATATTTATGTCAGAATGAAGAGTGTTAGTCAACATTACAATGTCACATTTTTTGAATGGACTCTGGCTGTTATGTATCCAACTTTGTCCTTGTGAGGACACCGTACCTGCTGGATGCTAACAGTTTGAGAGACTCCACTGCGAAGTCATCCGAGCCGAAGAACAGCAGCCTCCAGGGCGGACCGGAGGACGCTGACTCCGGCCTGCCGGGACTCCTCTGACTGCTGAGACTCCTCTGAAAACTCCGACTGCTCTGACTCCGCACACAGCAGCTCGGACTGTGCAGCAGCTTCACAGCAGACAGTCTGCTTATTCTGACACTGTTTCGTACATTCAGAGCTAATATTGTTCCGAGATAACAGAACATGGTTTGTCAGCAGCAGAACGGGTTATTAACCGGGCGAGTCCCGGATAATAAATGCCGCTTCAAAATCACGATAATGTTATAGTATTACCGCAATGATACCTAATACTCGTGGGCGCCGCCATCTTTTTCGTGACCGAGTGCACTTCCGGTCCGGCTGCACAAGTACTTACAGATCCTAGTTTCTTATAGTTTCTTATAGTTCCTACCGTATGGTTCCTACTCATGCTGTTTTTTAGATTGTTAAATCTTAATGTTAAATATCTATGGAGGGACTGAAAGGCCCAAACTAAGTAAATAAATACATTAATATTTGTATAATTAAGTGCTTAAATAAATGAATTACTAAATATGTAATAAGAAGCTTAAATGAATAAATTATATAATTAAATGCTTAATTGTCACCATAAATAAATTAAATGAGACACTAAACATAAATATTTCATAAAAATAATTTATTTGTGTAGTTATTTATTCATTTATATATACATTTATATATTTACTTATATTTATTAATTCATTTATATATTAATTTACTTACACTTATTTTTTCTATATATTTTTTTATTTCTATATATTTTCATTTAACTATAGTGTAACTTGGTGCAGCGAAATAAATAAATGTGTCAACTTCAACCATCAAAAGTCACACAATTCTGCAAGATGCACAAAGTTGGCTGGAGTGTGAGAGCAGGTCTCTGTGATGGCAGGGCACACTTGCAGTGATGTTACAACTGAGGAGTCATTCATTTATAGTTTTAGCATAAGGCAAACTTATATTCAAAGTAATCATAAACTTATCCATTTAACTTTTACAGGTATATCTTAGAAGCAGTCCAGACATAATCCCAGACTTGGTTGTAAATTAAATGGGTTATGAATAACAAGATGGCAGGGTTTGGCACCAATCCCATTTGGCCTGTTTGTAATTAATTAAGCACACCAGTGAAACACAGACTTGCATGTTGGTTGTCCTTGTAACAAGAAACTTGACAGATGTTTGAGAAACTACGAAATAACAAAGAAATCTGTGCAGACTCCACCTGTCTTTAACTAGTATAAGTTTGAAATGAGTAAAACAACGTAAAATATGGTCACCATATGTACACATTGCACGGTTTAATTTTAGAATCACTTATGCACATAATATTCATCAAGCTATTTGTACCCTGAGATGTCAGATATGGCCTTAAAAACCTACCAAGAAGGCTGGAAATGTGTGGAATTATGAAGTGGAAAATGTGTAGGAACCCTGTGCCAGTGGCTTTCAAAGGTTAAAGTACCACCAGTCCACCACAGCTAAAGCAACCCCTGTGTGCTTTTAAGTAAAGATGCAATAGAAAACCAAGCTACAGATTAGCAGACAAATTGATAATATAGTATAGTCATTTTTCGCCTTGCATTTTGAATTATTAAATGTGATACTATAAACTCTTAATGTATTTTCTTACTTTTCAACAGCAGAGGTAGCTAGAGTTTCAGGGTTTCTGCAGCCTGAGGCATTAGATTTAAGAAGGTGCCTTGATGCCTCAGGGCTGGGGGAAAGAGAATCTCCTGCACAGGTCTGTGCACCATGTTTCCACACAGGCAGGGGGGCATGATTGCAAATGCACACCAATACATCCTTCTGAACACTGAAATGTTAAGTCTCGTGGTAGATATCTGAGAATATATCACATCAAAACATTGTCCCAATTTGAACTCTTCTCAAATAGTTAAAGCGATGTAACCTGACTGGCCAGATGGTCTGTTACACAGAACCGTGTTTTGTTGAAAATTTTGATTACTGATTACCTTGCATTTGATAAAGATGCCATCGTAATACCTTTATCAGTGCTTTGTGCATGGTGCAGACAAAATGTTGGCTGGTGAAAGCAGGCTTTGTCTTCGATCTCCAAGGTAATATCAGATGGATGGGCATTTTAAGTAATTTGGTACTCCCAACGCAAAAAACAAGTACTTGATGACTTGAAAATTAAAATGTGCAGCCTGACACGTGGGTAAAATGTATACAGCTAATGTATGTAACTTATTAATAGTGCATGTTTTGAGTGTTTGCATGTGTGTGTGTGTGTGTGTGTGTGTTTATGACTGCGTTATGTATTACGCAGCTAAACTCATTCCAGGTGGGAAGAAAAATCAGAGGCTACTTAGTTTGCATTTAAAAAGCATCGAACAAGAGATGAAACAAAAACAAATATCAATTGATGGATTTTTCACAAAATGCAAAGATGCATCTACAACATCTGAAATGCAGTCAAGTGGGGCGGTGTTGCAAGCTGTTGCTCCTGAGCAGCTTCTCATGTCCCGTCCTCAGTCTGGCCAAGCAGCTAACACTACAACCCAACCTACTGCTGCAGCTACAGCTAGCCAAACAGCAACAGCAGTCTGGGTCGGGGACATATCAAGGCTTAAAACCAACTCGCCAGCCCAGCCTTGGCCAGGACCCCACAAGGAACAGCAGATGATTTTCCAACATTCATTATGACCATCATGAGTGGGTTGAATACTTGGTGTCTATTGACTCAGTGTAGCTACAGTGTCACACCCACCATCTTAACCTGGTGTTGGTCGGTACAATCAGCGATATCCCTCACATCTCCGAGTTCCTCAGCATCATTCAGAATTTGTACACTTTTACAAGCAATACAAGCATTACAACATTTATTTATTTTTGTTTGTTTCTTTGTTTGTTTTATTTTCCCACAAAATGGTTCATTTTATTTTTCAAGAGAATTTTAAGTTAAAGGTTAAATAAACCACCAAAATACCTCCAGCATAATATTACACAGAACGCTAAGACACTGTATTCTGACAAGGACACTGATTTTATATAGGTGTGTGTGTGTGTGTGTGTGTGTGTGTGTGTCCAGAAGTGTTTGCCATTTGAATGATGTGTTGGTTTAATGTGTCCAGGCCTCCCAGGAGTTTACTGTTTTAAAGCTGTGACTGGCTCAAAGGTCAAGGCCAAAACATAAAACCAGCAGCCCTGCTCCGAATGTTTTACTGAGACTGAAGAAAAAGATAAAGCAGTGACACTCCTGGATGTGTACAGCACTTTGGAATGAATCCATCTACCTACATTTTTAATTATTATCTCAGGAGGTCATGTATTTGGTAGGTATGTGTGTGTGTGTGTGTGTGTGTGTGTGTCTGTCTGTCTGTGGCTAATCTCACAAACTACTGGGCCTATCAGCGTGAAGGTTTTTGTGCACAGTTCTGACTGTATGATGAAGAACTGCTTGTGGTTGCAGTGATTCAAAAACTTTGAAAAACGTTTGCTCTCGCTACTTCTGCTCCATTCCACTCCATTCATTGTCTAGCTCACTCGACCATCACTCTCTCTTCACACACTATTGGGCCTATCAGAACTAATAATCAATTTTTTATCCTGTTGTGTCCGTGTGTTTGCTCTGATGGCGGGTGAAAAACTCCAGGAGCTGCGTTGTGTTTTCTGGGTGAGTTTCTAAAACACCCTGCTGATGAAGAAAGTCAACAGAACACAGAGCAGACACACGGGAGAACAACACTGTAAAAAGTGTCAGAGGCTGATGGGATCTGCCAACAAGCGGGGGTTAAAACAGGTTCAACAGCCTGATGCTTCACCACTGTGAAACATGAAGTGTAAAACAGCCGTGGCTGTTTCATACGTCAGCGGACTAATCTGCCTAATCTTCTCTGGTCTTTGGACGAGGGACAAGATCAAAGCCATCATGGAAAACCCCTCTCACCCTCTCTACAACCAGCTGTGGCACAAAGACACAACAACTATCTACTTTATATAGACACTGTGTCCCCACACACACCTGGAGGAGAGCTGACCCACACTGTGGGGACTCTGATGGTTGTATGTATATCAGCAGTGAGCATTACAGTCAGTTTTGTGTTTTTACGTCTCTACCCTGTATCCTGTCAGAGGCAGAATGTGGTGATGTTGGTTTGATGTTAGTCAGAAGAAGTTAGAAGTCAAAGCAGAGACAACAGGACAACAAAAATCTGCTCAGACAAACACTGATCTGCA
>OMKZ01054812.1:0-21971 GCA_900302535.1 Neoniphon sammara | reverse complement strand
GCGATCAAACGGCAAAAAACAAGGGGGGCCAGAGGCAGAGAGAGCTAGAGAGAGAGAGAAAAAGAGAGAGAGAGAGAGAGAGAGAGAGAGAGAGGTTGGGTAGGTGGAGGGGGGAGAGGGAGAGGAGTGTCACAGTGAAGGGAAAAGAGCCCTGAGGTGTTGCTGCTGCCACGCCCGGGGAAGGAAACAGAGACGGAGGAACAAAGACCTGCCCTTTTCCTCCCTCCTCCTCGTCTCTGTTGTCTCATGCTGCATTCATGTCATGTCGGAGAGACGCCAGATACGACCTTATGCTTGGAAAACACCGGCTTTCAGGTGGTAAATAGCGCCTGGAAACTCGGGGTGTGCCGGCGGCTTTCTGAACTGTGCGGCGCCCGGCGAGGAAACACCTGCGTAGGTAGCGGTGCCCTTATTTCAAATGAAATGAACAAAATGAAGGATTTTCATCACACAAGTTTTTTTTTTGTGTGTGTGATCGTAATTCAATAAAACCGCCTGGCAGGACACAACTACTTGCTGGATTTTTTTTTTTTTTTTTTTTTTAGTTGATGCTGCAATGTGTGGTTTCCTGTAAAACATGAACTCAAATGTACCACTCCAGTGAGTGTGTGTTAAGCGTGAAAAAAGCTGATCAGGAGCGACCAAAGCCTACAGAAACTTCAATCATCGCATCTTGACGGCTTCAAACGAGCTTGAACATTTTCAGCCCTTCCAAGTTGCTGCTTTTAGCTGTCAAGTTGTTCTGACGGTTTTTCCCACAGGACATGAAGGCAGCATCACATAACTACCCCCCATCCTTCTCCCCCTCCCTCTCTGCATCTCTTGACATGGATTCCCGCTCGCTGTGAGTCAACAGGAAGTGGAGTGTGTTCTTCACATCGGGCACACGGCACGCCGTGCTTGTCATCCCGGTAACGTCGCTCGGCTATTAGTCTCCCGCCAGAGCGCTGATGGAAATGAACCCCGTGGAAAGTGGAGTGGCTAAATGACTCTGTACAGGAGTGTGTCGGTGTGCATGAAAGTGTGTGTGTTAGAGAGAGAAAGTGACAGAGATCCATAAAAAGTCAAAGTACAAGTATGAGAAATTCGGTTTATTTTAGTCATGATAGCTTCCCAGCGGTTGCATTTTGATCAGTGTTAAATATTTGTCAATAAAACACAGCATATCGACCGCTAATCCCTAATGTTTTATTGATGGAAATGGTTGCTAATTCCTTTAAACTCTGCAGGCTCACTCTCTCTCTCTCTCTCTCTCTCTCTCTCTCTCTCTCTCTCTCAGACTCTTGGTAATCATTCCATCCCTCTCCATCAGCTCGTGTGTACACGAACCCGGCCTTGGCTTTGAGTGCTGTGTCATTATCATGAAAATTATCATTTCATTATCATGAAAATGATAATAAGGCACTTTCAATTAATTCCTGTAAAGACATTCCCTTGGAACCCTTCACCCATCTGTTTGTATGAGTGTTAGCAAGATATCTCCAAAAGTTACATACAGATTTGGTTGGAAATTGGAGGATAAACAGCCCTCGGCCCAGGGATCAGTTCATTATCATTTTTTCGGCAGCGCTTCGGCGCGGATGGGAAAGTCCAACATCCGCGGCTGTCAGTGTGGCATTCAAGTTGCTATTTTGACAGAAAATCAAACCTGGTAAAACAAACATGACGATAAAACGTTACGGAGGATGCGGCTTTGCGAGTTGGAGAACATGTCGAGTATTTGTAGAGGTTTGTGCTCTACTGAGTGCTTTGAGCTTTTGATTCAAGGACTAATAGCATAATAAGTTTGTTTACGTACTGTTACACCCTTGTCCTCTCACTCTGTATGCGCATTAACAAAGTTCTAAAAAGCTTTAGCAGGGCACGGGCTGCCAAACTCTGTTCCTCCAGTTGAAGGACAGGCTCTTTAAGCACCGGGCCACCCTGACACCCCATATCAGCATTTGTATTAATGACAAAAGAGAAACAACAAGAGATCTCACTAGCCAACAGTGGACAACTGATTAGCGCGCATAATGAAAGAACACAGGAGATGACAGCTTGAAGGGAGCTGGTGCGTGTTCCCCACAAGGATCACACCCACAGCCATGAAAACATTAATTGGCGAGGCGACCTTGGGCACAGCGAGAAAAACAGTTCTAGCTTGTTACCATGATTCATAATTAGTTTTTTTGTCATCTCTGAAATAAGACCTGGAAGATAATGAATTATTTGAATTGTCTTGTCACGTAATCCCGACGATCCCTGGTGGGTTGCTAAATCCATAACTGGTTGATAAACAACGCCGGCATTCACGGAGCCCCTAATGAAATTCGCTCTGCTTTCGGATTTGATAAGTGAGTTTTTGTTTTGCTTCACCAAATGTCAGGACCTCAGTCATGTGCTGTTGGTTACAGCACTTGGAGGCCGCCTGGAAATAAATAACTTTGATAATATAATATAGATGACTGGAACGAGTTTATGTAAGGATCAATCCCAGTCACGTTTGAAAAAATCTTTTCATCAGTGTTTTATGGTCAGAGCAAAGTGCCATGTATTAGAACTAATATATAGCGCTGGTTTGAGACAAAAATGCACACAACGATAAAAAAGTGGGTCACTGAGGGAGGGAAAAGTGCTTATTATTGATAGCAGAGTAGATTTGAAATTATCCCATAGGGTTTTAACTAGTTTCAAAGGTCGAAAAGGTCAAGAAACTCATTCAACACATAAATGATCATGTAACTTTTCAATTAAAGTAAAAAAACAAAGATTAAAATCGTAGGGCCGGTACATATGTCGGGTTTTCCGCAGCAGCAGTGATTTGATTTTAATGTAGCGGGTAGGTTTGGAGACAACTTGGTAATTAGACTGTTGTTCACATTGCAAACAAGCAAGATTCTTTCCCCGTATTCCCTTTGAATTGCATAACAAAGATCTGCTTCATCTTACCTTTGTTCTCCAACAGCCTCCAACCCAACGACATACAAAATTCAGATCTGAGGCGTAAAGCTGTTTCGGAGTGTTCTAAGATGGCAAAATAATTCTGTGAACACTGAAGTTTACTTTTTTGTCGCGTCTTTAGCTGAGTAAGGCGACATGGTATTGTGAAACGGAGGCGCTCAAACTGTCACATCTCACCTCTAATAAAGCACAGCGCTGTCTTTGACTAGTCTTGAGCAGAACTGAGGCGAGCTGTGCTGTCAATATGCTCCACAGATGAGCCCATTAGCTCGTTGCTACTGTCAGCGCCAGCCTGATAAGTATGGAGCTGACTGCCTTTGGCCTTCAAAGCCCTGCATGGACTTGTACTTTTTTATCTGACAGATTTGCCTCTTCCTTTGGAAACCCACGTGGATGCTGTTCTCACAAGATGTCTGCTATCTGCTTCTTCTTAGCATATCAAAAACAGCCTGCCCCTGGTGTGGATCTCTCCCACGGTGCAACACCGAGAAACAATTGGCCTATCAGGCGGCAGGAAGAGGCCTAATGAATAGATTGTGTGACATGCCTCCAGACAGACAAGAGATAGACAGTCAGACAGAGGCACAGCTGCAGTATTTATAATATGGCATATTACGCAGTACAACACCAGTACAACACATCATACTGTTATGCACACTGTTATATTTTTGTTATACAGCATTCAACAAAAGAGAATATAGCACAGTACTGTAGTGTGGTGTTAGATGGCATGGAATAATATCAATATTGTCTTCATCTAAGCAGGACCTGAACAAACTGCAACTAGTGCAGAACACAGCAGCCAGATTGGTTCTGACAGAGCGGTATTATCGTTTTTCTGGAACATGATGCATACAAACAAGTATTTACTGAGTCAAATGCAATATAGCAGTGATGTTCAAATCTATGAAATGCATGTAATGGCCACACACTACTATCTGAAGTCAGATTCATTCAGAGGATCATTCATGTACAGAACCACTACTTCCCATGGATATCTGGAAAGTTAATTGTAGAATCTCACTAAAGAGATATCTGACATTACACTTCAATGAATACAACTTAGTCAGCTATAGCAGTGATGTTGTCCACTTTGTTCTTTTCTCCTTCTCTCTCATCACTGTGCTCATCAAAGATCAATAACTGTTCTAATTTTATTGTGCTTATCAGTGATGTGTAATTATAATCGATTGTCTTTGAGATTTATTCATTCATTCATCCCCACTCATTTACCCCAAGAAGAGTATCTGATTACTGAGTTTTCAGCTAATGGGGATCCTTAAATAAACAACTAAACAAATAGTATAGCACATGATAACACATTACAGTACAGTATAGTATAGTATAGCGCAGGTACTGTAGTATAGTACATACAGTACAGTATACTATCATACAATATCATAGAGTACAGTATAGTAAAGTACAATACAGTACAGTATAGTATAATGCAGGGTAGTCACTTGTAAGTCATTTTGGACAGAATATGTAATTGGATAGCAGATAGTGTAAATGTAAATGTATAGTGCATTACAGTGCAGTATAGTATAGCACATTATTGTGCAGTATAGTATAGTATAGTATAGTACAGTATAGTACAGTATACTATAGTGCATTATAATATAGTATAGTGTAGTATTGTATAGTATAGTGTAGTGCATTATAGTATAGTATAGTATGGTATAGTACAGTACAGTATACTATAGTGCATTATAATATAGTACAGTATAGTGCAGTATAGTACAGTATAGTATCATGCACAATAGCATAGTGCATTATAGTATAGTATGGTATAGTATAGCAATCTATAGTTAGTTGTTTTGTATAATACTGCATAAAATAATAGAACATTGTTACACAGTATAGTACACAACAGTACAGTGTGGTATTACACAGTATTGTATAGCATGGTATGATGTAGCACAGTATAGCACTGTATTGCATGGTTTGGTAGAGCATGGTGTATAGTAAAGGCATAATGTAGGACAAAAGTCAATGGGCAGATAAGGCTTCAACTTTTGAACTCTTAAGTAAAAGGAAAAATCAGTTTCCTTCCGAAAGCCCCTTCCTGCCACTCTTCCTATTCCACTATCTCTGCTGGAGATAGACTCCAGAAAGCCAGCCTGCACCACACTCATAGCCTGCTGCACAGGACCCATCCATACCAAAGAAAAACCTGGTGATTCAACTCTCTAAAGGACGCCTAATTGGTTTTTATTGACTTTACCGTCTGCAACAGATATTGTGTGATAGTGTAATGACAAAAGATTAGCTCCTCATGCTAGGCTGGGTAATGATAGCCGGGGTGGAGAGCAGCTCCAGAGAAAGCCATCACACCAGATAAGCACTGTAAGCAATGTGATTATGTGGATAGTGGTGTAATCTGAAGCCTATTAATATGTTTAATTGTAACCATTTGCGACAGCCCTGTAGCTCCCATCCGTGATTGCTTGGCAATCGTGTGAGGTGTTATTTCATAAAGTGCTAAGCTAAATTCTCTGCAGACAGGCACCAATTATAATGCTCTTATACGTATATTGGCATGCTAATAAAAAATACTTTGTGACGGAATTTAAAATTCAATCATTTCCAGGCAGAGGGGTGCTAAATGCATCCTAGAATATGAATAGCTGTCTCTTTCTCTCTCCCCCCACCACCCAAATGCATTCTCTCTCATTTCTTTCAGAATTATCCTTATCCTCTCACCTCATCTCTCTTTCTCCCTCTCTTTTTGTCACTCTTTGTTACCACTTCTCCTTTCCTCTCTCCTCCCACTCTCTCCCCTCCCCAATTTCTTATTTTCTCCATTTAATATTTACAACCTTGTCGCTCCCTGTTCCCTCAGCCTCCCTCTGCACCTCCATCCCCCATCCATCCCTCCTCTCTGTCATCAGATAGGGGAGCTCAGCGAAGAAAAGCCTGCCTTGACTTCAAACGCCTCCCTGTCTATTTGTCTCCGCCCCGTCTCAACTGCCAGGGAGGCACGGCCCTAGAAATCAACTCCTTTCTCCCCCGACTCTTTTCCTACTCCCTATCTCCCTTAATCACCTCTGCTTCTCTCCCTCTTTCTTACTCTCCCTTTGCCTCCCTCTCTCCTTTCTCTGTTCACTTTCCCCTCTTTTTCTTCCCCCTCGTCCCCTTTCTCCCTCTCTTGCTTGATCCCATGCAGTATGGCATTCAAATATGATACTGCCTGGGGCTGCAATGCCTGCATCCATCTCCCACTGTGTGAAATAGAAACTGTTTATGCTGCTGCTATTTATTACTCAAACTAAATTCTGTCTTTTGCCCCAATTTGTTCAGATCTCTGCGTGACAATTGGCATGGAACTTCAAATAAAAGGTAACGCGTCTGGCATAAAAACACAGGCTTTAGTGAATACACAGTACAGCAAGAAGGAGAAAAAGAGAGAAAAAAAAACCCCACAACAACCCTTTTTCTTGGAGGAAAGGCAGCGATGGACAAAGTGTGCACAAAAAAAAAAATGACAGCAATTATGGAACATTTGAAAAGCACCTGCATGCACCACAACAACATCTCCATTTTTCCTCGCTCTCCCTGCCTCCGTGCCATACAGAGGGCTCTGTTTGGAAGGCTTTGTATGTGTTTGTGTGTTTTAGGGTCTCTCATACAGTACAAAGCCACACGCCACACTGATGCAACCCGAAGAAACCTTATCAGAGGGGGTAGGACACGTTCTGCCCCACCAACTCCGAGAGCTGGATTCCCACCGTCTCCATCTACTACAGCAGCTGGGGAGTGTTTGCGCCATGGAGACTCACACAAGCGCTGCATGTCGGTGCATGTGTGTGTTTGTCCGCCTATATGAGCGCACGTGTTTATACGTGCGTGCGGTGTTTGTGTGTGTGAAAGCGCTGCACCTCTAATCATCTCCTTGTTCAGCCAGGCACTTCAAAGGGAGAGAGAGGTATCACTCATCTGATCTTCCCTCATCTCACAAGGGGCTGGGCGTGTCCGACCTGCAGCTGCTTCTCCATGCACAGAGAGAGAGAGAGAGAGGAAGAGATAAACAGAGAAAGGATGGCAGCAGAGTGAGGGCATGTTGACTTTTTTCAAATTACCATCACCTTTATTTTTTTTTTTCATGAAGACCAACGAGGAGCAGCTGCTTTGGAAAAGGACGCTGCACCTGGCTGCTTTTTAAGACTTTATGGAGCTCCTTCTTAAGTTGAGAAAAGTTAAAACTTTCAAAACACAATCAACCTGGACCAACCAATCACAACAACAGCGAAGGGAACGTGACTGGCCAAGCAGAGAAGGCGGGGTTTCACATTACACAGGCAGCTGAGCTGTTGAAGTCAGTAAAAAGTTTTTACTGATCATGAAGAGTCAGTGTGCCGTGGAAGTTTTTATATTTGAGAGTGGGGCATAAATACTGTTTGCTGATAGTGGCAGTCATTGTAGCCAGTCTCTATGGAAACAAATTGTGCAATGTGTGATCCACTTTTTATTAGTTTGCATCAGAGAGAGAGAGAGAGAGAGAGAGAGAGAGAGAGAGAGGTGAAAGCGACCACAATTTAGAGGCAAAGAGAGAAAGAGAGAGAGAAAAAGGTATAGGTGGAGAACAGTGTGTGCACTGAACATGCATACATTACGTCTACCACACCCCTATGACTCTTTTGTCAAGCCTACATGAGCTCCCAGAGTGGTAATTGCATTTTTTAATAAGCAGTGCGATAAGGAGCTGGTTATTTATTAAGGGCCTGTGTTTCGAGAGAGACAGAGCGAATGAATCCTAAAATTAGCATAGGGATCCACATCTCTGCTCGTTGGATCTAGGAGGGTAATAACAGCCTACCGCACTGGCAGCCATGGCTATCAGCCAATTATCATTGACTCATGCATATATGTACAGAAGGCCTAAGAAGACACAGTCCCTTATATTGCAGTATGAGTCTTAAAGTCGTTCTGACAACAGAGGAACCCCATCAATCTCTAATGCATAGCTAATGAGCTGGTCTCCAACAACAGGCCTTTGTGTGCCACTGGAAACAGATTGATCTCATTGTGTGCTGTGCACATGTTTGCCCGTCATCCCCAAGGCCCTCATTGTCTCCTATTTGTTTAACATGATGGAATATGCTAATCAGGCGGGCGCTTGCGAGATAAAACTCGCACTCCAGTGCCAACGCACCAAGCGAACCCACAAAACAAAGCTGTAACCCCTTTAATTGAGCGTTCCCATGGTTACGGAAATAATGATGCAGGAGTGAATTAAATATAAAAGCCAACCTATACATTAAACACAAGCACACTCTTTGTGCTGCAAAGTTGCTGCTGATTCCGAGGAGATGTAACAGCGCGCATTTTTAGTAGGCCCAAGCCAGAGCTGAGGAGGGCTGTTAAACCTTAATACCAGGGCATGCTTTCATGTTTATTATTGCAGATAGAGAGTGACAGCTGAATTTGCCGTGTCTTCCTCCTTTCGTAGAAACACTTGCTGCGGAGGCCTGCGGCTCCTGGGTTTGGCAGGGTGACATTCTTAGTGCCACACTGCGCTCAGGGCTCTTTTGATATCGGTTTTGACACATATGTAAACACATACGTGCATGCACATTCACAGTGCAAGAATTCACACAAGTGGGACATGTGCGCACACACACACCCACACACACAGTCCCAGACACACACACACACACACAGACATAAACGCCAACACCCCTCCCACTGCCAGACAGCACATGCTGCCTGACGCTTTCATGTCCTTTGCCCAAACTTCTGATTGGTCCCAACAAGCAAGCGAAGAGCACTTGTTTACTTCCTGCCAGCAAGTAAATATTTTACACGGAGCGCCTTCATGTTGAAAATTTTGGCAATGCATGGGCGATGTCTCGTCAGTCACCAAAGTAAACAATCTGCAACTTTGGGAGCCCAGACAGAATCAGAGAGAGCCCACACTCATCCGATGTACTTAAATCACAAAGTTTTACCATACACGTGCACGTACACTCACGCGAGTCAAATTCATACATCCGCATTTGTGTTAATATGCTTGTGAAGAATCTTTCATTGACTTTGCTCACTCCTTAACTTTAAACTGGTAGAGAATTTTAGAGATATCTACGCTCTGAGAAAAAGGCCTATGATTTAAGTTCCTGTAGGTCTCGGCAAAGTCTCACATGCGTGGGTTTAAAAATCATAGACACAACTCACGGAACTCATTCACTAATAAAAAAGAAAGAAATTCAAAAGAGGTCAACAGATGCAAAAAACTTATTTAAAGAAAGTGCAAAAGTGGCAAAAAAAGAAAAAAAAAACCTTGAGAAAAACTCAAAAGTTCAAAACAAAAAACATTTAGCTATAGACCATCATCAACCCTTATCCTAACCTAACCTTCAAGGCAAATTCCACTCTTAGGTACTCTAACAGTGTTATATACTGTAAGTTTTGTTATATATATATTTCATCAATCTCATGTGTGATGCTCAATCCATTCCAGGGGCTACTTTGTGATGCAATTTAACTTTTTTGGTGTACCCACTTTCCCGCCACCAGCCTCATGGACTTCTGCCTCTGTTAATGATTTCCTACATGTCCCATAATGCCTTCTGACAACACTCACTGAACAGGTGTGAATTTGTTGCACACAGCTGTGGGGTGTACATATAAATAGAGAGAGCGATAGAGATGATAATAGCAGTACAAGAGTTTTTCCTGTTTTAAAAAAAATAAATAAATGAAGCACTCAAAATGTCTTGTGGCTGCATTGTGCTCTGGTCTATTGAGGGTATTGTTGGGGAAGGAATTTCTATTTCTGATTCGTTCTTAATGGATTTCTCCCTGCATGATTGTTGCTGCAAAATGAGTTTAGAAAGCTTGCTTGCTCTTTGATTCTGAGGGACTAAAACTATTAAACTCCACTGTAGCGGAAATCAATTACAATGTTAGTGATTTAGGTGGATGTTTCCTTTCCTTTTAGCCTAACCCTGAACTTTACCCTAACCCTAATTCTAATCTTAACCATAAACCCCCAAAGTCCCAACCCAAAACTAACCTTAACCTCAACCCTTACTGTAAGGAAAATCTAATCCTAACTCTAACGTGCAACCTAAACCCAAGCCTGAGCCCTAAATGACCTCCCTTTGGAGAATTTTGCTCTTCCTTCTATCTTTGTGATGACAGTTGGTCCTCATTAGGTTAGAAGTGCAACAAAAACAGACAGACACACAAACACAAGGTGGGAAGGGAAGCTTGGCTGCAGCCCACAACAGTGTGAATATCCCAAATAAGCCATCCACCCCCGCCACGTAACAGCCTTTTAATTGGAGGCATCGTGTTTGCTCGCCGGTTGGAGGAATCTGTGTCACTCGCCTTCCGAAACGACACAACACGACGCGACGCATCCTGCTTTTATTCCACCACTGGGACAGAACGGCGGGATTGCCAGGGATTTTATTTGACACTGAAATAAGATACGGCCTGCTAAACTGGCCACAAAGCCTCTCTGTGGAAAGACAGGGAAGAGAACTGGGGAGAGAAAAAGATGGATGGGAGGAAAATGAGAGAGGGAAAAGGGTAAGAGACAGGGCAGAAAATAGGAGAAGAAAATGAAATAGAGGGAGAGAGAGAGAGAGATGGAATCAGGGTCAGAGATGGAGAGAAAGGCAAGTTTGACACTGGCGTCATGTTCCACAGAGCTGTAGTGTGACACTCAGGCCGGCGTGGTGTCGGAGCGTCTGAGTTGGATAAAGTGGGTTCAAATTCCCCCAAGGCAAGCGGAAACGCACGAGGAAAGTGAGTGTGGGGAAAGACATCGGAACAAAATAAATACATATGTTATCCCGCTGCAAATTTGGTAATGCTTGCTTCCAACAAGTGAAGGAATCTATATATCTTGGACTTAGTTCAGCGACAGTGAGGGGTGTGTGTGTGACTGAGTGAAACAGAGAGGGCGAGAGAGCAAGTGCGACACGAAAAGCTCTGCAAATGATAAATACAGTCTTCCCCTGACGCATTTTTAAAGGATTTCTGGAGTGGAAATAGTGTAGATAGCGAGCGGTATTGAAGTGCACGTATCCGTGTGTGTGTGTGTGTGTGTGTGTGTGCATGCATGCGCCTCTACAGTACGTGCACGTCTCCCATGTGCCTCCCCTGACAAAGACAAATGATTCATAGAGTCCTCTGGTGGGGAATACTCAACCACGGCACAGGACAGAAAATATGACAGAGGCATATCGACACTGGTGACCGCACTGCAACAGATCAAATCGCATTATAATCTTCATTTCATAATACGTCGACGCTTTAAAAAGTTCACAGCGTATCAAAAATGATAATATTATGCACAAACAGCAGGCTATGGCTCACTGGCTATTAAGGCATTATGAGGGCTTAATTTAGCATGAATAGGCTTTGCATCATAAATAATTGAAAGTGGTATAAATTAACAGTCGTAGGCCCTTTGGGGAGGAGGCTAGTGAGATGCAGTTCTGTTTGGCGGCGCATTACGCCGGCTGAGAAAAAAGAAAAAAGAAAAAACAGCTGTGAAAAATGATGCCCTAAGTTCAAAGCAACTTCAATCAGGATACATTTCTCTGCTTGATGAATAATTGAGCAACAGCCTGAACAGCCTTGAGTCCTAGCACTTTTTTGTGACGGCTTTTGCATGAATAAAACACAGTTTGGCCCGCAGAGCTGTCTGCGTTGCAGGGATACGGCGCTGTGTAGTAACAAGCAGGCTCTTCAATAAAGCAGGATGACTCGGAGACCGAAGCCAGCCATGGAAATTGCTCTAGGTGTCGTTCTCTTTGGCTGGTTCTGGTCTTCTCTGCCCCTGCATATCTAATTCTGCATATCTTTCCCTTTCTCTCGCAAAATATCTCAGCTGCCTCCCTGCCTTGCCTTTGCTCTTCCCCATTTCGCTCTCATTACCTTCTTATTATACCCTCTCTTTCACCCAGCAGTACCTCTGTGGAAGAGCATGAATGGATGAACTGCCTCCTGGTGAGCAAGTGAAAAAAATAAAGAAGAGAGAGAGGCAAACTTCCCTGCCAATAATTCCAAGGCCTTGCGCCCAAAAGTACTTTCCCCTTCCAAACCACAACATCTACATCTAAGTATATGTTTGCGAGAGGTGGGAGACTAAACAAACATTGTTGTGGCTCACTTGGAAATGGTCTGCCACGTTGAAAAATCTCTGCGTCAATTATAGCAGATGATGTAAATCTCCTCATAGCCTCTCATTTACTTCATTTCACTGTGACAATCTATCATTGGGTTTTCTCAGATAAGGCCTGGCGACCAAAACTCCTCCCCAAGCCTGGACCTCTGAACAGTTCCATAAATGCTTTCCCAGTGACTTAACTTGTGTCTCCTTTGACACACCAGCTAGCACCATCCAGTAAACACATCATGACTGGACTTGGTCCTGCTTGGCTCCTCTTAAGGAAACACTGAAATCCTTCCAATCAGGCCAGGTTGCAGCTTTAGAAAAGGAGAGCCAACAGGGGTCAAGTATTGCACTATCTCAGATGCCACTTAGTCTGATTTTGATGAAACCATCTCGCATTCCAATAGTGTCAAAATTTCCCTGACTTGTTGAAGGGGAGCACCACAACAGGTCAAAACAAGTCTTCAGTGACCATGGCATCCCCCATAATTGGCACAATAGGTGTAATTCTTTTCTTCTTTTTTTTTTTTTTTTTTTAGTATGCATGATGTGCAGTGTTAGGGACATTGCTGCTTTGAAGCTCAGGGACTTTTTGGTCCATTAGTGGTGCTGTCGTGGACCAATCAGTTTCATTTTGTAGATGCTCGAAATCAACTTAAAAATTGTAAGCCCCCAAATTTGTCAGTTTCCAAAGGGTCATCAAATTTGAACAAATGTGAACAAGCCGCCAACAAGTCTGTGGCATGCCAGTCAGGTTTATATTCAAAATGCTGGACCTAAGTGATCATTTCACCAAGTTTCATCCAAGACCGGCCCGCAGAGACTCAGAAATCACATGACGGACGGACTGATGGACAGATTGATGGACTCTATTCCATAGTGCCTTCTATGATTTTCAGTCATGGGGGACAACAAGGTGATGTATTCGCTACTGACTGGCCCATATTACAGTACTTGAATAGGACGGTAATCTCTCCACTCCTGCGGTACAGTAGTGGCTACGAAGTGAGAGAGCCGGTCCGGTCGTGATCCGTGAGGGCTCCGGCTGAGAGCTCATTAAACAAAATGATGTCGTCACCGGCAGGTTTTCAGGAAATGCATCGGGCGAGGGAAAAGGATCGGCTTACAGTCTGTCACGGAGAGTAATGACACGTCAGAGCGCTGAGAGGAAACTCCTAATGGTCTGCACTTGAATATTTAATGCCTCCTTTCTGGTCTTTTCTGTTTTCCGCTGAAGGCAGGTATGAATAGAGGCTCCATATTTCACGGCAATAAGAGTTATTATAACGGTGAGCGAAGCAGTAGCTGCATGGGAGTGTGTTTGGTGAGGCGGACAGGGTGAGTTACGGCTGCTGGATGTTTTCTGGTGCGCTTCTGTCCTCCAAAGTCTCATTGGAAATACACCCCGGAGATAGGTGCCAGCTATTAGCGCTCGCATTAGGCAGTCTAGTCCGTGTCATCCACAGGCTTGTGGTTTCAGGACAATAAACAGCAGGGCTATTAAAGAAGAGGCACACTGCATCTGGAGAAGGCGATTCTATCTGTATCCATGACGACGGCCAGCACAAAGCCTGTATCAGCCACATCTTGAAAATTTAGGAACATTTCCGGTTACGTCATTTTTGTTTATGTGACTATTGTTTCACTGATGTGGATAGTTATGTGTGTTGGGGAGAGAGAGCAAGATAGACAGACAGACAGACAGACAGAGAGAGAGAGAGAGAGAGAGAGAGAGGGAGGGAGTGTTTGTGATACAAAGAGCAGGTTTGTACACTGTATGCTAGCGTGAAGATACACAAGCACATGAACACACACACACACACACGCACACTCACTACACTTGGTCAGCACTTTTCCACTTCTCAAGGTTTTGCCCTCATGATCCGGATGGGAGTGGGAACACCGTCTTCCCTCTTTCAGTGGAAAAAAAAGGGCCATCTCAGCAAGTTATTTAATCTAGAATTCAGTAGAGAAACTTGATTTTTTTTTTTTTTAAACAATTTGGAACAATCTGCCAATGGGCTGAGATAATTTCGCTTGTTTCCAACGCAACTCAACCGTCTTCTGGTGACATTATCTTGAAAGAAGTGGAGCAATCTGCCTCATATTGTTACTTGCCACTGGAGACAATTGGAACTGCGTTGGAAAGAAGTTAAATTATCTCACTCCGCTGGGTGAAACACTGCAACGCTGAAAATAAAATTAAATGACTTGTTCAAACGGATGTTCAACGGCAGTGAGGGAAAGGGCAAGCGGGGGAGGAGAATGGGGGAGAATGTGCTGCGTACAGAGAATGACCTTTGACCCAGGATATCCTACTTAAGATCACAGTCTTATATTCACCACAGCCAAGGCCATGGCACTTCCCCTGCTGCCGCTTTGTCCCAAGGCCATTTGAAATCACCACTGGCTTCACGCCACAAAAACACCTGACCTCATGGTGGGTCTTCAAATCTTTGTTTTGTTGTTTTAGATAAAAGAAAAATATGCCAGTGCAGCGAGATAATTTTACTTGGTATAACACACTTCTGTATGTGTCAGGAATTTTCTTGACAATTGAAATTGTTTTTAGAAATCTGCTCTATTTCGCTGCCTGATGGATTTTCATTGCTTATTTTGGGGTAAAATATAATTTAAGGCCTTAAAGGAATACTCCAACATTTTGGGCAATATCCCTTTTTGCCGACCCAGACTGGGACAAGATATTTGTCCATTGGTTTGTTTCCTATGGGTAGCATTTTGTGTTAGCTTAGCATAAAGACTTGAGGTCTACAGTGATAAAATAAACATGACAGCAACTCCGAAGCTGTCTATTTACACAGTGTATCATGTACAATACACGTCTTGGAAATCTTTTTAAGAGAAGTTAGATGGTAGGAACTATAACCGATGAACACATATGTTCAGCAGTAATAGTTCCTACCATCTAACTTCTTTTTCTTTCTTTTTTTTTTTAAATTTCCAAGACGTGTATTTCAAATATACATGACACATTGGGTAAATAAGACAACTTCGGAGTTGCTGTAAGCCTTATATATTCAATTTGACAGCTAAGCTAACATGAAATGCTACCCATAGGAACCAAACCAGTGGATGTACAGAGGTGAAAATGGTATCAAACATCTTCTCTCAGTCTGGGTAAGTCGGAATGTTGGAGTATTCCTTTAAGGAATTAAATTACATTTTTAATTGGACTTTAGCATAGATATCAATATTAAACGGGGTTGCCAACTGTCCCATATTAGCCGGGATGTCCCATATATTTGGCTAAACTGGTTTGTCCCATATAGGACCTCCCTTGTCCCATATATTGACTGCTGCTCTGTAATCACCAGTGGAAAGCACTCTTACAGATTCTAGATCAGATACGACAGCAGTAGCAACTGAATAAACAAAAATATCTGTGTGCTGATCACACCCCAGTTGAAATCATCCAATCACAGCCCCCCTATGAGCATTATCTGTATGTATAGCATGTATAATACATGTTTTTTGGGTTTTTTTTTTCTTTGCTGTAAAGGTCCAAATTGTGATTTCTTTGATCATTATTTTTGAGGCTTATTCAAATAAGCTTCCATAATGATACAGTTTTAGTAAAGCTATAGACTACATGGAATATACACATTTTTTGCCTTTCCATTTGAATAAGAATATGAATATAGACTATATATTCACACAACACCATACCCACACTGCTGTGGCATGCCACCTTTTGTCCCATATTTGGTAGTGAGAAAGTTGGCAACATTAATATTGAGACAGGTTGACATAACCCTGTCAGAGCAACAGTTGTGTTATCATTAAACCATGGCTGCTTTATGGCTGCTTCTGCCAAATTCAGCCAAGATATGTGCGTAATATATCTAATACTGCACAGGGACATCTATTTTTCAGGTGGAACATCTATTTTTCATGGTATTTTTCATTGAGAGAGAGTACTGTGTGACCCAAAGGTATTGTTTTGGCTCAATAAAGGTGTTTGGAGAAAACACTGCGTGGGACCCTTTCACCTACGTCTGGCTGGCAGACGGTTTAGGCTGTGGAAAAGATTAATCTTCATATTTGGGTTAGGATGCTGCCCAGCACTCTTCTTGCCCTGCTGTGATTTAAAAATTTAATCCTCTCGAGATGTGTAACGTGCTCTAGCAAAAAGCACTGAATCTGATAATAACTGCAAGTCAGCCCCAGTTCATCCCCACTACCAAGTAATTACATTACAAACTAAGTGAGATAATTTTACTTGCATGATGCCTTGAGAAATGCAACGGATCTCATAACATTTATTTTTAGTCTTGTTCAATTACACTGAGAAAAGTTACATTGTCTCACCTCATTTGCAGATGTCCCCCTTATTTAAAACTAAATAAAATGTTAAAAACTTAATGTGAGATGGAATTTCGTGTAAAGATTTGGCAGCACAGCATATGACCAGGGAATTGGATGAATTGGACGAGAGTGGGTGTGTAGCACTTCTCTCAGCTAGCAGTGCTGCTGATCATGTGTTAAAAGGAGCTTAGCTAAGCTCTTTAGAGTGATGATTACAATCATGTCTGGGAGTCTGCATGCAGGATCAGATTCCAATATTTAGAAACCATCTAAATGCCCTACAGGAGTTTCAGCCTTTGAGAAAGACGATGAAAATATGGACATATGGTTATTGTATTCCTCTCTCTCTCTTTCTCTGTGTTTGTGTGTGTGTTTGTGTGTGTGTGTGTGTGTGTGTGTGTGTGTGTGTGTGTGTCCATGCACTTATACTTTCACACTGTTCCAAAATTAGATTCTCCACCATTAGAAAAATGATATGACACCTACTCTGACAACTGCTGGCGTGACAATGAGACCTCATTATGAAGCATCATTAAAGTTAATTAGCTGAGGCATCTTAAGGCCCTTGCTTACAAAATAATGACATTTTGATGGAACCAGCTGAGTTTTCAAAATACCAATTAATGAATTTTAAGCCACAAATTTCATTTCAAAATGTCTGTCTGGGATGTAGTGGAGGTTAAATCCATCCACAAACCAAATTTTATTCATCGTAGCATCAACATCATCATCATCATCATCATCTCATAACACACACTGTACAAAAGAGAAAACAAAAATATGGCAAATTTTAGAAAATATAACTAAATCTAGTCAACAAACCACCACTATTCTCCAAATACAACCACTTTTTGTTTCTTACAGATCAGAATATTTGCTTGCCTTTGCCTTTCTTTCATTTTATCCCCTACAGCCCATCTTTGTAAAGTGCATATTATGCATTGTATATAGGCTGTGCATGTGGGTTAGAGGGAAAGAGCAGAGGGTAAGTGAGGTGTTATCAGGGTAGGAAAGCAGCACTTCCTCCAAATGAATTCCTGGAAGTTCAAACTCCGACAAAGACAGGAAGGCCAATGAGTGACGGATGGTGTGGGAGGGGATGTATGGAGTGAGTAGGCGGGGAAGCCTGGAGGAATCCAGAGAGGTATGGAAGGAAGGATGGAAGGATGAGGGGTGGATGAAGGGGCGAGGAACGAGGGAGGGAGCTGGGGATTGGGCAAAGTGAAGGAGGAGGGGTGGGAAGGATGGAAGGAGATTCAGAAGAGAGGTTGAGAAGGTGGGAAGGAGACTCTAGAGTGATGGAGTGAGAGAAGGAGGGGCAAAGATGAGGGCAAGCATAGGGGAAAGTTAGCCAGAGGAGAGCTGTGTGAACAGAGTGAACTGGTCAGACCAAACCTAACACCTTCACTCTCCGCAGCCAATCAGATTATTTGTTACTCGCATGCCGCTGGGCGCTGCGGTATCCAGGGGTGACAGAGTTCACCAGCCAGGCCCAAACACAACCTTGGACCCTGTGCTCCTCCCTCCTCCTTTTGCTTTAGGGGAGCTCATTTCTGATCCGCAGAATGAGCCGGGGTCAGAAGTGTTTCCTGCAGTGGCACAGGAAGAGAGAAATTCATGCAGCACAAGCGTTTGAGATATTTATTTGCGGTCAATAAGCTTCATCATCAGACATCGGAGATGGAGGCCTGCGTGCTGCTCCGCCTTTCTGCTTCCTAGGTTTCAAGGAAAAGTCTGGGCTGGGATCCCTGGTGGAATGGCAAAGGTCACAGTCCCGCACAGGCAAATACGCACACCTTCATGCACACAAATGCACGCATACAGACAGGCACTCGTACAACACAAATCTATGCGCATGCACACACATACACAAACACACGTACACTATGCCACCGCGTAGAATCTCAATCTCAGACATGATCCAGCATATTTCCAGCAAAATCTGACCCAGTGGCACACAAAGTAAAATGCAGTGCAGAGGCTGCTACAGGCTGCCAGTCTGCTCAGAGATGGCCTTGTTTGTTTATGGTAATTAGACTAATGTCTCAAAATGAATGCGGTAATGATTTGATGTCAAACTGCTGCACATGCCACCTTTAACCGCCTGGAACAAACCCACCTCCAACTATATCACACAGTCTGTTTTGGCAGCCAACAAGGTGAGGTGAAGGCCCAATCCGCAATTTGTGCGACATCCCACCGGTCACAGGATGGTTGAGTTGACATTCTCTATAGACTCGATGTAGCTGAGAGTCGACCAGGGCTGTAGTGGTCAAAGAAAGGCCACGTAAACCTTAGTTCATTTCAGCCATCGCATAAAGCCGAGCCAGTATTGGAGAAAAATGTAGGAAACATATTTTTCACTTTCTTATTGTGTTGCCCTACACTTAATTCTCTTTTTGCATAACTGCTGCAAGGCTCTCTACTTTGTACAGCCATTGCTATGACTTATCTATCTAACTATCTATCTAGTCCTTACAGAAATAACAGAAATTCTCAGGTCAAACAATCTATTATGCACTCATTATAGAGTAGTTCTGTAAATGTCAGAATAACAAGAGTGACCCAGGTATAATCATGTTATGATGACTTTTAAAAAATTTCCAGAGAAGTAATAAGATAAATAATAGGTTAGGTAAAGCTAAAAGCTAGACCCTTAACACTGCTTTGAAGTGGTTTCTTTATCAATGTATCCATCGAGTATTAGCATATTAAGTTAATCTTACAACAAGCTAATATGAATTACTCTGCTAGCGGTGAAGTCCAACAATACGGACTGGGCAAACATCTGTACATATATCCGTACATAAGAGCTGATAGCTGCTTACTTTTGGCATTTCATGCAACAAATTATCAAGTAATGCCCATTACATAGGCATGAAAACACAAACACAAACTCCTGATCTACGCAAGCTGTTGGCTCATATATAGGATAATAATATATAGGGTAACATTTGATAATGTTGTCAGACTCTTATAATAACAATCTGAGCCTTTCAGTGGCAAAAACAAACACTTTTAGTGGACGTACTTTGATGCAGACAAATGCCCCGTTGAATTACGGTGTAGCTGTTTGTGATTGCTGGTTATAGCGATTTCGATCAATATTGGACTGATTTAAAAACTTTTTGTTCCTAGTAATCATTTAGACCCAGAAAGATGGGAAAGTAGGACCCAGGTTTAAAAATAACAGATTTATCCTTTAACTTCTGTTGGTCTAGTCTGAGGTTATGCATGTGTTTTCCACAAAGGAGAAACAAAAGTTATGCTAGAGAAGGGGGATTTAAAAATGGCTGCTGTGGAGAAATGTGTGCTCTACTTGATGCTCTGTCACCGCCAAGAGTTTTACAAAAAAGATGGTACTAATTATCCTGCCAGATTCTCTTCAAAATGTGCCACCACTTCCATTTGTTTACACAGGAACAAACAAAATTATGTCTACTAAGTTACACTTCACTAGTAATTTTCATTTAGTTTCCTTACCTGAAACCCATGACACTGCAGCAGATGTTTGTGTGGCATTACAAATTTTCAGCTGCATATTTTGATACACAAGAACACAAGGAATAGCCCTCATGTCGCCCTCCCACTGATTGAGCACCAGTCAACATTTGTGCTAGCATCATCGCCCGGGAGTGTTATTTGATTTTTTTTATTTAATCCTCACCTTTCATGAGTGGGCGGTGCGCTGATGGCTGCTCTATCACAAGACGATAACACAACCTGTCCATGGTCATGCAGAGGACCAAATGAGCGATCCAAGAGTTTGCAAAACAGAAAGTGCTATAGGGAACTGGGCTGTGTACAACTAACTCATATAACTTTGCATAAATTCTCCGAGGAAGGGACTTGAATGCTATTTCATACTTCAAGAGTTGAGTAAACGGCATTTACGTAAGTCTACCCTTCACTACACCCCTGGTATCAACTCAACTACATATCGTATTTCCTCAAATAAAAGACAGTTCTCAACCAAAAGCCAGGTCTCCAATAATGGCCAGGGGTGTGGTCGACACAAACAAATAAAGGCCGGGGATAAAACAAGCAGAAAAACAAAAGGGGTGAAAAAATTGACCGGGAGAGGGGGAAAAATAAGCGCACTTATTGACAGTGCTTTCCCCCTCTCCCGGTCAGTCCAAAAAAACAGAATCAGATCAGAAAACAAGGATTCGTGCTAAAATATGAGCAAATATACTTATCAAACAGAGGGAATTAGAAAAAAAGGCCTCTCTCAAATAAAAGCCTGCTTCCAATAAAGAACTGCTGTCCTCTGAAGCTGAGGTAAATAAAGGTCCTGGCCACTATTTGAGGAAATACGGTAACCTTGCACAGCCAGCTGATCTCACAAGATCACTTCCCTTTGACAAAATAAGAGTATGGCTATGTGAGGCTACCAGCTACACTGAGTCTAGAGGGAATGCAGATTGTGTCAACCACTTTGTGACTGCTGGTGTCACACAAATTGTGGACTGGGGCTTTAAAGTCTATCATGAGAGCAGATTGCTGCAAGCTGCTACGATGGAGTGCAGCGCTGACAGCTGTAGGTAAATATTCTATCTGCTGGAAGACCGGGGTTGAACTCGTTGAACCCATTTCATCTGTTTGAGAAGTAGAAGGCTTTGTGAATGGTGATGTTTGAATAACTGACCATCCTGCACAGCCCTGCCTGTAATTTGGCAATGGTCAAATCTCATCTGGAGGGCTGAGCAAATTAATGGAGGATTGTAGATAATATTTAATTACACTCATTACCCTGTAATTCTAATATGGGGCTTATCTGATCTCTCCCAAACTTCACCAACCCTCCAGTCAGATGGAAAGGCCTGGCTGACTGACCGACCAACCAGCTGACCGGTGCGTAAGCTGCCTTTCCCCTCGCTGCGCTGCTTATGTCAAGAAAACAAACACCGGAAACGGCCAGGCCCGACTCCCTGCATCTAGGTCACCAGCACGTACACAGACACACACACGCACGCACGCACACACGCACACACACACACACAGTGCCACTTACCACATCATGCTGCGTGCAAAAGCCACAACTGTTACACTCCCCAGGATGGGCTATCTAGAGAGAGAGGAAGAGAGAGAGAGAGAGAGCGGGCGAGAGACAAAGAGAAGCAACAGCTGGCCCCAGGTGCTCGTAACAAGCCCCTCATTTCTAAATCCCATGTTTAGGTTTGGCACTGTCACTCTGACCATGACTGAACCTATTTCCCACCGACCAACTCACACACACACACACATGCACACACACACACGCACACACACCCACACACACACACACACACACACACACACGCGTGCACACACAGCAGGCAAGCCAGACGAGAGCAGTGGGGGCCAGAGCAGCAGTCTGATAAGCTGCGATAGCGATTAGTCATGGCTGAAGCCAAATGGCCATGTCAGAAGTAAAGAGAGGGAAAAAAGAGAGAGAGAAACACACACAGGCACACAGGAGAGAAAGAGAGAGAGAGAGAGGGAACTATATAGACAGGAAAAAGAGTGAAAAGCGATAGATCACAGAGCGAATGATAGATCAGGGAAAGAGAGAGCTACAGCAATAGATCAGAGA
>OMKZ01054811.1:34529-45193 GCA_900302535.1 Neoniphon sammara | reverse complement strand
AAATGTCGCCCCAAGTCAGGAGGAACTTTCATACACTGCAACCTGGGCCAAATTATGAAGTCCATCACTGCACTTTTATCAACAACTGTAAAACTAATTAAACCTAACTAGTCTCACAAATTTTCTTCAAATTACGCAAAAATGGCAAAACTGCATCTTCCTGCCATCCCCAACAGAACGATCAGAGGGATTTTCATTTTACCAAAATTTGAGCCGACAGTGCGTAAAAATATCCGACTGTAAATGCTACTGTCCACTTACGCTGTAATTTCTCGCTTACTAAAAGGCCAATCTACTTCAAAATAAATGACATCATTCTGGAATGACAGGTTGCTCACTGTGTAAAATTTTAGAATTTTATCTCAAAAACTGAATTTTCTACAGAATTCTGAATTTTGCTCCCATGCAGTACATTGTCCCCAATGGAAAACAGAGCATCTTTACACATCAGGATTTCAAAAACAGAATGATGAATCTCCATTTAAATACACAAAAAAACAATCACTATGTCTAGAGTATTTGTGTCAAATTTCAGATTTTTTTCACCACAGGTTGCAGGTTCAAGCCCCGGGTGGTGCAGTGAAGACACGTCTGTGAATCTTCCCTCAGATATGTTGAATTCATCATGCCGAAACTTCTTCTACTTCTTCCACAACTACTGCCCGGCCCGTCCCATCACTATAATTGATTGTTCTTAATTTTATCAACTCCGAGGACACGGTGTAACACCATAACAACACGAGCCTGGCTTTTTTTTTTTTATCATTACCCAGGAGATAGATGTGCTGGACGGTCAGAAAATGTTTTAATGTCGTCTCTGCGGCTCCTCCCCTGTCAGTCTGAGGCTGCCGGTGATTTGTGCAGCAGTTCCAGTTTTACTGCCTCCATCCATCATGTGAAGTGTGAGCCGCTCGCTCAGTGTGAGTTAGAGTCGGGCTGCCCGACTCGCAGCCCGTCACTGCACATGTGCAGACTGAGACTCAGTCACCTGATGATATTTATCTACAGGGCCACGTTCGCATCACATCTGAGTGTCTGGATGACTGAAGTTGTGCTACTGGACCGGTGGGTTACATGTTTCCAGCGTGTCCACGAGTCACTGTGAGGTTTTAATACCAAAATGTCTACTGCTGCTTAAAATCAATGAATTACTATTTAATGAAAATTAATTAAATACATTTTAATAAACAGCAATTCAGGAGTGCAAGATTTACAATACAGAGGCTGTCAATATAATTTAAGTGGGACATGTTAAAAAAAATCTGGGTAAGGATGAATAGATGTACTTCAGTTAAAGGAGTTAATCTATGAAATATCTCAGTGAAGAATTAAAAATGTGCAATTCATCTGGAAATTTAAAAAAAATGCATATTCAAAACCACTGCACCAAAAGCACCGACATTAATGCTTATAAAACCACGGCTTGATTTATTTAGTTAGTTATTTATTTCATAACATTTGCTTGTAATCCAATAGATTTTGTAATTTTATGTATTGTTATTCCTTTAGTTTTGTCGGACATGGGCTTCAGCCTCCATGTTTTTGGTCACTGATGTAAATGTATGTGCATGACAGTGTTTACTGGGTCCAGTGTGTGTGTGAGTCTGATCAGTGTGTGTCACAGACGGCGGCACACCGCTACAGAATAAGTTCTCACATGACAGACTGAAGGAGTGAATGCTCAGATAACCCGCTCTGAGCGAGGTATGTGAACGCAGCGTGACAGAGGTCACGCTGAGCGTCCTGTAACCGCCCCGCCGCCGGTCTGAACCCGCCGGTCTGAACCCGCCAACAACCAGCAAGACTGAGTCCTGTGATGTGTCACCCTGTCAGAGCAGAGTTCACACTGCAGAAAGAGAGTCCTGCCAGTCACATCTCGCTTCTCGGAAACAAGTTTAAAGCCCAAAGACCCAAAACCAACGACTTCACGTTCAGAGGCCACAAAACTGAGTCTGAATCCACGCCGTCTGACCCCGATATCGGCCTGACGATGAACCGCCCGCTCTGACAGCAGCTGAACGCCCGAGTTGTAAATGGAGAGAGAGGGGTGTGTGTGTGTGTGTGTGTGTGTTGGGGGCTGCAGTCTGGTTCGCTCCCCAAAGTGGGTCAGCTCTGACAAAAACAGACGAGACAGAAACACGGAGCTGACAAGCAACACGTGTCTCCTCACTACCGAACACAGCAGGTCAACAACACACACAAACACACCGCTCAGCCCAAACACACACTCTGCCCAGTAAAACCAGCATCAGAATAAAAACCACTAAATATACAGGACAAACCCCACAGACAAAGTTTATCAACTTTATTAAACACAGCATCACAGCGTATATGATTTAACAATCTGTTTGATTGACAGGTGAAGAGTAGAAAAAACACCACGAGGAGAGTTTTCTTTTCTTCTTTTTTTAACACAAGCAAGGATAATACAGGGCTCCCTAATTGTGTCAAATGTGAAATCCCCTGACTTTTCCATGACTTTCCAGGACCAAAATACTGAATTTTTATTTTTATTTAAGATTTTTATTTTACCTTTTTATTTTACCTTGATCAAAATTTAAAAGCACTTCAGAAGTCTATTTAAAGTTTTATTCTGTTTTATTCTGAAGGAGAAATGAACATATTTACTATTTTTTTTTTTTAATTAAGTTGGACAAGATTCCATGATATTCCGCGACTTAGATGAAGAATTTATTAAATCCCCTCACTTTCCCTGTCTGGAAGAGACTTTTCAAGATTCCATGACTTTCCAGAAATTCCATGACCGGTGGAAACCCTGATAATAAGTAAATAAGTAAATATACATAAATTAAAAATGTGAGTGTTTGAATTTACAGCGAAACAGCAGCGACATCAAAGCAGCAGCGCGACTCTGCTGCGATACACAATAAATTGTGAATTTCTACAAGAGCATGTTCCTGTGTGTGTGTGTGTGTGTGTGTGTGTGTGTGTGTGTGTGTGTGTGTGTGTGTGTGTGAACACACGTGGGCTTGGAGGCCTCAGCCTGGTCCGTCTGCAGCTTGTGTCCGCCCTCCACCTCCATGGTGCAGTAAACAATCCTGTTAGGAGCCAATGACTTCAACCCCTGCACCTCCACTATCACCACCTGACACACACACACACACACACACACACACACAAACACAACAACAACAACAAAGAGAGAGGGAAGAAAGGTATACACATGAGAAAGTCACTGTGTGCTGTGTGTAACGTACTTAAACATCAGTGTCACAAATGAGTCAAACTGCTGGTTAGTGCAGGTGTTTCATCACATTTCCCATCAGCCCCGTTGCTTCTTGCCCCCCCACCTCAACATGTCAGAACTCTGAAACCCTTAGCTCCGTTTGCTCTGGAAGAAGAGCACCCTCTTCCTCTTTTGTGCCATAAAGCAACGCAGCAGATTTCCTGCCTGATCCCACCTGACAGACTGTGGAGGAGGCAGAGGAGAGGCTGACAGGAGCTGAACAGAGATGGTCTGGTTTGTTTACAGAAATTATACTAAAAATCAAAATTAATGTGCTAATGATTTACTGATGTTAAGATGCCATATGTTGCGCCTTAAAGTCACCTTTAAGATGGAGGGTTTTTTTCATGCAACCAGGGAAACATTATGATTTTTGCATAATTTGTGGTAAAATATTCTATTTTTATACTTAAAGAAAGAGAGGTGAGTCTTTCCTTGGGGATGCTATAAACCTGCAACAGACAGAAATGAGCATGTTGTCCAGTATGGATCTCTGTGGAGGAAAAAGAACTGCAGAAGCTGCAGCTGGACGGGTAATTTATCATTTCAGCAGCAGGCAGGCAGGGATACAATGCATGGGGGAAACACTCTTCACTTTCCTCATGCTTTCGGGTAAAGAAATGGTGCCGACCGTGCCCAATTAAGGTGTGGTTCAAAAACGCTGTCAGTCAGTAGAAAGCCTGGAAGACACTGCATCTCATTACTAGCTGCAGATACAAGCTGCAGGTGAGGGATGTTTTAATACGACTGCGGTTTGGGTGATTTTAACATTAGAAAAATTCCTTTATTGGCCCATTTCCTCAAGACTGAACTGGAACGTGTCTCTCTGCATCTAAACCTCTCATTGATGTTGCGTGCCCAAATGAGACAGCACTTGAAAATTCAGACTCCCTACCTATATAGGAAGCTTCCTTGGGTTTGAAACAGAGCCTTTATTTTTATTTTAACCCCAATTTAAAAGAAGAAAATAAGCCATTACTGATTGAAACTACATTTTTACAAACCTATAAGCACTATAATCATTATATATGTTGTGATGTTGTTATCTGCTTGTCAGAGCGCAGTGATATTTTTCTGCACTGCTTTGGTTTGTCGACGTAAAGATATAAAGCTCAGTCTCACTGCTGCTGCCTCCTTTTATATTTCAAGTCACTTTGGGCTGCTGCGACTATGTGGGAGACATCTCATTTTCTGCCACAGTTGGACCTGGGCATGTGATTAATGAGTCAGTATCGTATGTTAAAGTTCTCTATCTGCACACAGCCTACACACCAAGTTTGTAAAAGGAACTCGTTGCTCTTTTGAATGTGGCACGCTGAACGGAGAGAATTGAGCGTAAATGAGCGTGAACGCAACTACACAGACAGGAACTACAGCAGGGGACCAGATAAAAGGAGGCTGCAGACAGACAGACACAGTATGTATATGATGGTGTTTTACATAATGGCTTCAAAGCTTGTGTAGGTAACTTAATAGCAGAATTTCATCAATAATTTTAAGTCAAACAGCATCCCACCCCTCCCACTTGAGATTCAGTCCCTCCTCCAAGCCCCTCCCACCCACGTCCACGCTCATGCACGTGGCTCCGATGCCGATCCAAAGGGCGATTAAGAACTGGCGAGCCAGCTCCCGTTTCTACCATTCTGTAGCTACAGTAAACTAAGCTAAAGTGCCGTAGTTATGCTCTTCGTTATGCTCTTTCTCTAAGCTAAGTTTGATTGGCGGGTTGGATTCATACCGAACAGATTTCCAATGAGATTACAGCCATAGCAGCAGCCCGGATTTTATTTCTCAGTGCATTTAGTTTGTCTCAGACTTTCTGTGTAAAATGAAGTCTGGATTTTAGACTGACTGTCCAAAGATAAAGTCCAAAGTAACCAGATCTGATTAGTTTGACTGCTCTCACGTTTGCTCACATGCCCATGTCAGACGTCACTACTGACACGGCCAATGCTGACCAGAGCGTGACACCAGCTCAAGCAAAATGGAGGGTTTGCCGTGGATTTTTCTGTTGCTCTTAATATCGACATTCGGCTGAAATTATTGACTGAAGATATCAGCACTGACAACAGAGGAGGCTGCATCTGCCATGGCTGTTGTTGTTGCTGTCAATGCTGTTATCAGAGTTAAGCGAGACAAGTGGACCCTGAAAGTGGAGATGTGCAGTCCTCCAGACTTACATGAAACCGATCTTACAGGTCAGACTGAGTCACATGTCAAGAGATACAAACTGGTTTGAATCCACACACAATACTGTTTAAATTTCATAGCAAAACTCAGATTTCAGGTGACAATTCCCTGTGTCATTTTGCCATTCAAACTGCAGAAATCAATTCAGATATGCCAAAAAACTGAAACTGAGCTGCCTGTCTCAGCATGGGAACGCATTGTCACCACTCGTCATGTTGTAGTGGGACTTCCATCATCACTGGAGGATGAATAGTAGATACAGTTGGCTGTTTTTTGGATTTGGGATTTTTTTTTTGGATTTGCAAGTTGTGCACCCATCTGTTTGTAAACTACACGACTTGGCATGGCCAAACACAAGATATGCGCCAACATCAGTGACTATTATTGGAGGCAGTGTGTCTGCATCAGTAGTGCCCTCTTTGTTCCACTGTATTAATAAGACATACTTTTTCTTAATATTGCTCCTTGGCTTCTTCTGTGAGCTTTTCCCTGCATTAACATTTTTCCTTGCACGTACTCTGTACATGAGTGACTTAAAAGCCGACAAATGCATTGAACAGTTCAGCAAAACAACAAGTACAGCATACAAGCCCAATGTAAACAAAAAACTCTACCCTCCAGTAATGGTGGCACAATCCCACAATGCAGCACACTTTCTGCTAAAACGTGACGTTGATTCCCTTGTATCTGCATTCGCATCTTTCCTCTTATGCTCTGTTGCCTGCTAATGTAATAATAAAGCTGAAACACCCTGTTAAAACCCCTCATCACTGGCTAAGAGCGGCACTAAGCCCCGCCCACCTCCAGCGTGAAGGACAGCACCACATCGGATTTGGACAGCGTGTTCTCATCCTCCTGGCCCATGTCCATGATGGAGGTGTTGTGGCCTCGTTTCAGCTTCTGCAGCTTGAACTCTCCTCCCTTGGAGACCGGCATGCTCTCCAGGTTGGCCATCAGCAGGTTGACAGAAGATCGCAGTTCTTCCACATACATGGCCTCCATCTCTTTGGACACGAACTTGGGGAACTTCCCTCCCTGCCACAGGAAACAGGAGGGCAGCTCGTTAATCACACAGGTCATAAGTGTTTCTGCAGACATCCTGGGAAAATTAGAGGGGATTTTCTACAATAAAAATAATGGTGATCCATAAAAGATTATTTTAAACAATATGGTTTAAGTTTCATAGAGGAGGGCTTGATGACCAATCAGTAATTAGGACAAGAATAATTTAGAATAAAAATCAAATAAGAAAAAAGCTCATCAAACAACCCAGTCAACACAACCACAGTTTTCTTATATTACATGTAGTTAGATTTCTTTCAGGGTATATGCATTTGATAGTTAACTAAATTTAAATAAAATTTAATTGTGATCCACCAAATAGATTTTGAGATATGCGGCTCTGGACCTACTGCTACTTGTTTATTTCTTTGACATTTTTGTAAGTACCAGAATGAAATGACAGAAATCGTCATGGGACAAGAAAGTTTCTCCTTGTAGTTTTTGTTAATAAAAATGTAAAAAGCCTTTGAGAACAGGTATTTTGTGATGAGAGAAACACCGTTCACAATCAATCTCTCCAGGTTTCTAACTGGTCTCTTACTGTAATGTGCTGGAATTTAGTGCATTCCGGACAGGAAGGAGCAAGAGGCATGACTTGTCCTCCAAGAAGCAACAGACGTCGCTAAGTCCCACCCCCCTAGTTACTGTTGCTAGGTAGGTCAAGCTCTCAAGCCTGTGCCTATTCTACCAGTGGTAAATGTAGAAAGAAAAATATCCGCTGGTATTAAATAACTTCTGTACAAACAGTAGTATGATATTTAGCAATTGTCACCCAAAAGGTCTCCAGTATGCCATGGAAGGCTACGTCCAAGACGTGAAATTGACTGAAGAAATAAATGGTGTAAAAAGTTTTGGATTAACTCTGCGGCAGACCTCATTCCCAACTCAACACGTCTAACATTAACGTTACTAAGGACACCCACATTTGCTCCAGTATAAATTTATTTGTATCTTTCTTAATACGTTTTATTAACGTTAACTGATTCAGGTAACTGAATCAGGTAGCTGGTGATTATCACTTAACGTTAGCAATTAGCTAATGGTACAGTAAATGCGATTGCTAGCCAACGTTCATATTTACTGTACTATTAACCAACTGCTAACTTTATCACCAGTTACCTGAGTCAGTTCAGTCAGAATCAGTTAACATTAATAAAACGTATTAAGAAAAATAAACTTACCGTGGAGCAAATGTAGGTGTCCTTTATGGTGTTAGACGCGTTGAGTTGGGAACGAGGTCTGCTGCTGCTGTTTAATCTAAAGCTTGCATTTTTCAGTCGGGTAAAAGGTGAAAAAGAAATAGCCTACTTTGTACTCTGTCTGGGCAGCTTGTGCCACTGTTACAAGTGACCCAGTAACAATGTTTAACCATATTTCTTAACTTTGACTATCCTAACACACACAACTCTGTAGTAACTTGCAGTAGAAAAGCCTATCGCTTGACCGAGAATATGGAGGATAGCAAGAGTTGCTAAGACAGGATTGGCCCGTTTCATTTTAGGGGCGGGGCTTAGCGAACAGTCTATTTGTCTGGTCAGGGTATATCAGAAAAAAATTACAAATGGGTTATTTACACAGGAATACAACAGAAATGTGTTTCCTAACTCGTTTCACACATTCACTGAATTAGTTGGTTTTCAGTCCAAACAGCAAAGAAACCAAACTGAAAAACATCAATAAATCACAGGCCTCCCACTCGATGTCAGATGTAAAATTTCCTGACTTTTCCATGACTTTCTATGACTAAAATATTGAATCTCCATTACTTATATAATGAAACGTGGCTTTTTTTCTCTTGCACTTCAGACTCAGAGTCTACCTCTTCAACCCTGCCAGTCCCATCAGTGGGTTTGTCATTACAAATGCATACTGAGCTTTGTTCAAACCCACAGAAATTTATTTTAAATTCTAGTGGAGATCCCAAGGTTTCCTGACATCCCAAATTTGTCCTGCCGAATTCCAGAGAAATGTGTATAAAATGATGCACAAGACAGGTAGATATTTTCTATTTGATGTAATGCTGCAGCCATAAAACAATGGCATCTTGGCTTTGAATATTTCCCTCAATATAAATGTGATGGAGCTTCACTGCAAGCTCCAGAATATTGATGTGAAACTGTCCTACAATATGGAGGAAAAAAGAAACTGCCATCCATCCATCATCATCATCATCATCATCATCATCTTTTACCCTGGCGATCTGGTCGGCCATCTGCAGTCGTCCATCCAGCTCTCTTCTGATCTGTGCTGCCTGCTCATCAGGGTTGTCCAGCTGAGGAAACACACACACACACACACACACACACACACACACAAACAAACACACTCAGAGTCAGTTTTATTTCACAAAGCATTTCAGACTAAGATGCTCGTATTTTTGAATCACACTTCCCAAGCACAAAATGTATTCTGCAATAATTAGAACAACAATGAAGAATTCCCAGGATGACACAGTTTGATTTGATGTAGATTTAAACTTAGCATACAGAGCCTTGAAACTGACTCCCTGTTTATCTAAGCACTGGCTCTGCAGACTTCCAATAACACACTTCACACTGTACAACACCCTTTAAAAATAGTCCCATGTTTTCACTATAATACATACATTTATTGATCTCCACGGCGTCTGATGGTCAGACACACATCTCAAACATAAAGACTGTTCCCTTAAAGCAACATGTAATGAGCTGCCAAGCAACCTTTTATTCTATGCCTCGGTGTGTTGGCTATCTTCAAGACAACTTTTCACCCTGGTATCCATTGTGTAAAAGGTCACAGCATGGTCCAGCAGCACCTCATGCCTCACGGAGTCACAGCTGTAGCCCATGATGAATTTGTAAAATAGCACCAGAAAGGCCGAGCCATCATCAACTGCCTGCTGTTTTGATTTTACATCTGATATTTTGGCACCAGCCTTGTTTCTGATCATTCACGTGTCCTGTAAGTGATTCATAAAAGCACAGAGTCGCACAAAAATATAGCCTCCCACATGCTCTGGCAAGGCAGTATATCGACAATTTATGATTATCTATGTTTAAAAGAAGTTTCATTAATAAACAAAATATGTCTAAAGGCGATGTTTTGTTATTGTGTTTTCAGTGCTGTAGGGTAGGCTATTTCTTCCAAACAGTGTTGCAATGCGTGATAGAATTTCTTCTCTTCACATATGCAGCTCTGTTGGCAGTCTGTGCCTTTATAACATGCCCACTTCTCAAACTGACATAATTAAGGAACAAGTTTCCTCACTAAATTGACCCTCTTCAGCAGACATGTTGTTGGGATTGTTGACCTCATAGATAATCCCACTTGTTTCCAATGCTGATCAATTAGTCTTGCAAATTTTCTTGAACCAAGTGTCATTTTCTTGATCTTAGTGGGCTGATCTGCCTTATTCTGCCTTGTTTCAACAGATTTATACTTGTTCCCAAAATAAAAAATCATCAAACAAGTGAAACTGCCTTGGAAACAAGTGGGATTATCTCATCACACTGGCAGGTTTGTTTATTGAAAAACAAGATTTGAACACTGAATAAAAGACTTGTTAAAATGGTTCACAGACTCTGTGGTCCGCAAAATCTCTTCGACTCTCCCCTGAATGAATAAAAATATATCCAATCTGTGTTTTTAGTGCAGACTGTCATATATGTTTGGTCTGCTCTGCTATTGAGAGCCTGATCTGCTAATTTTCTTCTAAATTACAGCACAAAGATTTATAGGTGATGTGAGTTTGGGTGGGTTTCGCCCTCCGTTACAGACCTGCTCACACCCTGTAATCACAGCAAAGGAAGCCCTCTGGGGTTTCACTGCCACCATCTGTCAATACCTTCTGTTTCCAGTTGGCCAGGAGAGACCGCGCCGCTTCCACAGGCCGGTGATACGGTGAGCACGAATCAATCTGATAACCATGTGGATTTCATCAGCCGCTCTCCCCCAGGCTGCAGGATCAATACTCCCTCTGCAGCCCAGCCAGCTGATTAGGAGAGGGGCTGGAGCACACTAATGTTGTGCTGTCACTCAACCATGTGTGAGTGTGTGTGAGTGTGTGTGTGTGTGTGTTCATATGTGTGTGTGTGTGTGTGTGTGTGGTGGCCAGTCAGCAACATGGTGGGGTGCTTCGCCATCTGGAGAGGAGCAGGAAGCAGTGTCTCCTTCTTCCTGTCCCCAA